>JBAMYA010114859.1:0-18907 GCA_037176975.1 Arrhamphus sclerolepis
TGAGCTGGGATAGGCTCCAGCAGACCCCCGTGACCCTGAACAGGAAATAGCGGGTATAGAAAATGGATGGATGGAAGAGATAATTAATCGCATAAATGCTTTCTTTTCCACATCAATATACAGGCATATATTTAACTGAGGCCTTATTAACTCAATAGCCTGTTCCAGTTCAAGAGGGATTAACGATGCTTAAACTGGAGCCGGAGAGGAGAAATGAGGAGAGTGACGGAGACACTGTTGGGACCTATAAAAGGTAATGAAAGCAGTCACACTGTGACCTCTTCTGCACTGAAGTGGAATGGTGATCCACAGGATCTACTGAGATTGAACTAAATCTGGCTTCAGTTACTGGACGGAGCTGATAATGCATTCCACTTAGCCGTCACTCTTCTATCTTAGTGCAGACCAGGTAGGAAACCAGCAGTTCGCTTCAACTGCTCCCCACCAGTTGCTCACTCATATCAGGTTCCATCTGTGTTAGTTTTTTCTAAATCAACATTGACATCCATTCTCTAATTAAAGAATATCGAGTTCACAGCAAGATCATTCTGATTATGACAGGTTTTATGCACATAATTTGGTGCTAAAACTAATGTGAATGTATGTTTAACAGACTAGACTAGAAGCACTATGTCTGTGGCTTCCTGCTTTCTAACCAGGAAGACTTTTGAACACAGAAGGAAGTGACATTATTGATCACATACCAACTAACCACAGTGACCAAAGGTGCTTCTAACACATCTGTGGAAGTGACATCATGAAGCTCAACAAAAATAGTTTGAAACTGTGAACAAACTGCAAGTGGCAGTTTCCCTTCCAGCTCCTAGGAAATGCATACAGCAGTGTGCTGGGGACTCTTGCAGTGCTTCTTATAATTTAAATATAACAAGGTGTTTAAAAGATGTACAGTTTTGTTTACCCTGCACTTAAACAGTTTCCTCTCTCTGATCTTTCCTCTAGATCAGACTTAATGACTGATTAGCTAAAGCTAATTATCGCACGTATAATCACAGTGAAACAACTTTTACTTTCTTTTTTAATAACAAAATCTATGCTTCTTCTAAACAACTGACAGAAGCCAAATTAACCCAGTGCTACTGTGCTTGCCCGTCTGTTAATGTTACTTAAGACGTTCAGACTGTCTCCCTGCTGTAACTGATATGTACATAATGGAAAGCAGTGCATGACTGAAAGGCACTCATGTCACGCAGGGAAGAAGCAGAGGCCTGACAGTCATGTGATTCCTGAGCTCACATCCCTGAGGCTCCAGAAGCAACAAGCCATGCAAAAGGTTTTATTTTAGCTTCGTAATCAAAACACAAGGCCAGCGCTCTCCTCTTCCTCCTTATCGCTTCCTCTCAAATTTGTACCTCCTTTGGTTTCAGTGCTGCCTGGTTGTCCTTGATTTCTGTTATTTTGTCTTCAACTGTCATCTCACTTCAGCTCACTGGATTCTGCCTTTGCTATTCACTGTTTGCAGGTTTATTTCTTGTACTGTCCTCTTTTACAGTTAAACTTAACATGAGCTGTCAGACTACGTTACTTCCAGATGAGTCAGCAGATTATCCCAGCCTTATGCAATTAATTATTTTATTCTGAGCATTTTATTGTGTCATTAGGACACTGCATCCATTCACTGACAAAAACATAGTCTATCCATGAGTGTGCAAACAGAAGGAATGAACTTACTCGGCAGAGTCAGCAGGCAGGATGGAGATAGAGGAGAGGTGGGAGCTGTGGAGTCAGAGAGGAAAAGGACAACATCGTTAGAACATCACGTACGCCTCGCTTCCCTTTCCATTTTAACATCAAATAACCTTGAACAGTACGAGTCAAAACGAGAAGAAGACAATGTTAACCTGTTTGTACCGAGTAGGTTTTAAACCCAGATGTGTGAAAGTCTGTGTGATCAGGTTAGTTACAAATCAAAGACTCCTTGTTTCAAATGACAACCCTAAGAAATCCATTACATTCACACACACACAAATGTACAAAGTTTTAGACTGTGGCGCCATTCTGGGTGGGCAGATTGTTATTTAGGCTACAGAGCTCTGCTAGATCCTGCTGATCAGATAGAAGGGTGTGTGTCACACTGTATTTGTACTTCCACGTTCCACCATGAGCAAGGACGAGTGTGTGTGTGTGTGTTTGCTGAGATGTGTCCTGACACTTGATTCATAAGCGCACTAACTCACATGCATGCTTTATTTACATAATACTCCATAAAGTCATTCACATTATGCCCCAGTGCATGGGTACTCATATAGTGTGTGTGTGTGTGTGTGAACGCGGTCAAACTCGGCTCAGAAAAACAACTGACGTTATGCAACCATTTTGTGTGTAAAGCTCAGAGATGCAGTCACACACACTTCGAATGCATCAAGAAGTGCTCGACTCGATCAATACAGACTGAATTATTAACAACAGATAGGAAACTGTAATGGCCTCTATTCGTCTGATATCATCTCCTCTTCCTCTCATTCTTCTTTTACTTGAGTTGTTTTCTAACTATTGTAGTAAGTAGTTTGTCTGTATTTCATTGATTTTTTTTTTTTGTTTTTAACCTGCTCCTCTTTTCTTTCACCCCTTTTGCTCCAGTCTTTTTCTAACATTCTTACTGACTTTGGACGCCATTATTCGGTCACTTCCATGTGCACGTCTGTCTGACCCCCCCGGCAGTCAACATGCTGAACTGTCCTTCTACCAGCAGCACAGATGGCAGGATCTCTACAGCAGCAGTACTGACAACATCTGACAGAAGGCTGTGAAGCTGAGTTAGCCCGAGGGGCTGCGCTGTGTGGCCACATCTCTAACAATAGATCCTTAAAAGGGTCCTTTAGGATGTTACATAATTGCCATGGGTCTTTAGTAGCTAAGATATTACCTAATCTTACACCATCATGCCCCTGAGATCTTGAATGAAATCTTGTTGGAGGATGTTCCTGCCTTTTTCAACCTCCCTAAGCAGCAAATGTGACATCAACTGCACCTTTAACAGTTATACAGCACTGGATTTATTTTTTGAGGCATTTCATTCAAATAAGAACACCAAAGTATGTAGTAAAGGGAGTATTTTCTTCTGTGGAATGACAGAGGCGGTTTAACGCCACTAAAGAGGCGCAGGTGTTATAACAAAGAAATGGTAAATCTTTGTTTTTAACCATCAAATACTTTGCAAACAATACACTAAATATCAGAATTATACCGTCTGACCTGCAACTTTTTAACAGTACCTTGTTAGAAGTTAAGCAGAAGTCTTGTGTGACAGTGTGACTGCAGTTAAGACTTGCTTATTTTGTAAATTAACCAGTTTTACTGGCTGGGTCAGAAAAATTGGAAGATGCACAGGCCAAATAACAAAAAGTGCACTGCAAAACCTTCATATTTATTGCATCTGCATAATATTTGATAATGTGGCACTAATAAACACCGACATCTCAGTGGGTTTCAGAATCGCTCCAACGGTAGAAATTAAATCACCAACGACAGACAGATAAGAACTCATAAAATCTTCAACAGTCACATCTAGACTGTTCATCGGTGCAGCCTGGCATACTTTTTGATAGTGACGTAAGATGAAAGCAAAGTAGTTACTGCAGCTAACACATGGCCTGCTTGTTTTTGATAAATCATGGATGGCACTTTTTGCTTTTTGGCAAACTTGACTTATCTGCTGTGTGCTGACCACATCTGTGAGCTCACGTTTGATTTCATTTGAAGAGTAGAAAAAAACAATTGGATATCCATCAACTTGTTTGTTTTATGAACTTAACTAAATTTTCTCTTCATTTGAGTACATAAAGGTTTTGTACAAGAGCATCACAAAACTCTTGTAGAAGGTGGAGATTATGAGGAACATGTGATTCTTTAGTGGTTCTATAGACGGTATCTGTATAGAAAACATCATGCAAGAAGTGGCCTTCAGGTAGACAGATCTCAGGTCTTAGGTACTTGCATGTATTAAATATCATATTTAGGCTCAGTGGTAGAGATATTGCATCACCATATACCTGTAGGAAAAGGTATAGCCTTTGTTTATTTGGTAAAAAAACAAAACAAAAGACTGAGATTAAAGGTTGATGAATAATAATACACCAAATGGGGGTGTCATATTCTATCCTGTACTTTAACGTGTTGCCCAAAAAAACCAGGTCATATCAGGTTCTTGGAAAGTTTAATGACCGACTCATATCAGTGATTTATGTATAAATGACATATAAGCACTGGAGTATCAGTTTCTCACAGCTGTTAAAACAACCAAACACATAGCAAGAAGAGAAAGAAAAAGGAGCAACGGTGGGATTAATATGCACACCGTATTGTTCTGATGAATCTACAGAAACAGCTGTGTGTGCGAGTGTGGAGGTAAACTGAGGCTAGCTGTGATCCAGAGAGATGCTGCTGTCAGCAACCTGCTCCTGCTGGAAGACAACAGACTGCAGCAGGCTACGCACTTACTCCGACACATGCACTCACCAGAATGCACAAAAGGCTGCAGCTGGCTTGCTCGGTCTTGATGTCCACTTCGGACATTATTACATTTGGTCTCCCTCGCCTTTCCTCAACTCGCACAACCTCGAGCAGTTCTCATAAACACTCACTCGTGTCCAGATACCATCAGCATCATCTTACATCTTATAAACTGTTCTCCTCATTCTGCCTCTGAAACAGTAAACATTTATAGCTCTGAAAGTCAGAGCCAAGAAACGGCCGGAGAGGCCTGCAGCAGGTATGCGTGTTCAAACTGACCACAGACCAGCTCAACCATTAAGACTCCCCCCCAAAGCTGTTTCATCCGTTTCCATTAGTTGCTTTTTCAGTAGAAAACATAAATGTCAGATATGCTCTGCTTTATTTAACATCAGTTATGTGGCATGTGACAACAACAGTCAATTTTTCTTACTAAAACAACAGACGTGGTCACAACAGTGGACGTCTACGCTCCCATCTGTGTTTTAAATCAAACAACCAAAGCATATTTGAGCACATAAATTGTGAAGGACTGATTTCTTCCAGTTACACTGGTTAATTTTCAGTCTCTAATCTGATGAACATGCACATTTGATAAATGAAGCTTAAATGAAAATACTCATTAAAAAGAACAGCAAGTCTTCCCTTTTATGTGACAAAATGCTGACATGTTTTCAGTCGTCCGGCTTCACCTTTCTCCTCTTTTCATCTCCTCCTGGCCAGAAAACACTGAGCATACGTAATCTTCCCCAAGTATAATTTATATTTCAATATATTCCACATAAATTCCACTTTCCCCTCATTCACACCCTTCTTCATGTCCTAATCAATACCTCTTGCTCTTCATATATTGACCAAAACACTACTGATTGCATTACTCATCATTCACCCCCATGTTTTCCTCCTCCTTCAAGCATTCATTCATCCATCCATCAAATTGTTCATTCCATTCAGACTTCAGGAGTTATATAAGCCTGATGTTTACCTCTGCAGCAGAATGTCACAGGCAATTCTCATGTTTCCTGCTGTGTTTTCTCTCATTGTGACATGTGCTCTTTATGCCAGTAGGTCCAGACTGTTGGTATGTTGGTCTCAGGCGGGTCTTGTATATCTATGTAGTTTTTTTTTTTTTTGTTTCCCCTTGTTGTTTATCCTCTCTTTTTCCTGCCTTGTGCAGTCAGAAGGGTAACACTGAGATCACTGAAGTCCAGTCTGTTTTATTTTTTTTTTTTCAATGTCCAGCTGAGTCGTGAGCTTGACTTTTCCACCAATTCGACACGATTTCTTTTCTCCTTTTGTTGCCTGTTAACCTCTTGACACATCTCCTGTTAGAGCAGTATCTTGCTGTTTCACTTGCTCTGTCTGATTGGTCAGTTCCCCTTCACAGCTATCTTCTTTCAGTTTCTGGCAGATCTGTAGGTCAGCTTCATATCAGATGGTTTGGTTATCCAAGTTGAGCACTTTGAGGTGTCAGTGTCAGCACCAGCAGGTCAAGCAGCAGAGCAAGAACATCACCAGGGTGCATCCTATGGCGTCCTCTTAAACAATATGTGTGAGTAGGTTAGGGTGTGTGTGTCTGTGTCCATGTGTGTGTGAGTGAGCGAGGTCGTCTCACTCTGCACTCTGTCTGTAAAAGTGCTGCAGTAAAAATCCAGAGCTCTGCTCAAATATACGTGCCTCTGATGTAACCAAGCAACAACCTTGGGAGGGCCAATAGGATGGGAGGGGCTGGAGTTGGGAGCCAATTGCAAGGAGGGAAGGAGTTGTGTGGGCCAGTCTTGATGCAGAAAGTGGGAGGGGGTGGGTCATTTTTTTTTTTTTTTTTTGGTCCTGTCTGTGATGATTATAAACTCAGCAGTTATTGCAGCGGCCCAGAACACTGTGTAATGTCTTGTGGACACACATAATCCACATTAACACAGAAACACAAAGACACACACACCTAGATCTTTTATAACACCCCGTGTGAGGCTTTCACTCTGACAGACCTCAAACGTATTAATACATTTAGTAAATTACAGACCAGTAAGGGACAGAGGCAGTACCATTAGGAACTGATTACTGAGGAGGAACGAAGGGGAAAGCGATGCTTCAGCACGTATTATTGCCACAAATAACAAGAGGGAGGAGAATGTATTTTAGATCTATAAAGTAAAAGTTGCTTGCTCACCCACATGCAACAGTAAGACCAGACTAGCTCCTCAAAATCTCCTAATGTGCCTGTTACATAACTCTGAACAAATTTTGCATACAATCACATGTATTGACTCCTCCAAAAAAATCTACCATTAGTCTCCAAAGCCCCTCAAAAGCAGTTTTACACCCAGTGTTAATATTTTCATTGTTTAACAAAAAGACAAAACAAAAAACATCTGCAGAGAAATGACTCAGCAGAAACGTCTGCCAGAGAAACTTCAGCTCATAGACGTCACTCAGCTTCTAATGAGCATCTTGTCCTTTCACTAAGGGTTTTCATTTCTGAAAATGTGGACTGGCCAGAATGGAGCCTGTAGCATATTATGGCTGAAAGCTTAGAACATAGACTGAATTTTTAAGTGTTGTTCAAATCCACCAAGAAAGATTTAACACAGAAAAGGCCTGTTTCAGTAAGACTAAGACTTTGATGACAGAGCGGTCATCCCACTGAAAATCAAATAAACCTATTAACCACATTTGTCTGCGACACTGTGAAGCTCAATTCCCACAGACTGTGAAATGGCAGCGCTGCGTTAGCTACTGTGAAAAACACAGCTATTCAAGTCAATGACAGTCATTGCTCCAGAGGTGCCATGCAGCGGTTTAGAAGTGACCCAGAAGCGGCTGTCTACTCTGTTCCTCTTGAGATAAACATTAAGCCTATTTTTGCCACTGGGCTGCTGCAAGACAGCCTCAGTTCACAAACAGTAGTTGGTAGGAAGTCAGATATGAGAATGAATGAGAACGTGGTTAATTTTCAAAATAAAACACCACAGGTGGGCTCTGACCCCATCAACATCAACCCATGGATACTGGGTATAAACGATTTAGAGGATTTCAGAAGAGAAACCCTCTGAATTGAAGCTTGCATGTGGAGACAAGTCAGTTTAGAAGTAGAAAAGCACATATCATTTGACACTACTTATCCTATTTAATTCTAGAAAGTTCAAAACATGGTGAAAGATGCTACGTCTTTAAACCTGCAAACTCCCTTGCAACTCTCAGGTGATCTTGAATCCTTCAGGGAAAGTCTCAAATCTCAAGAATCCAGCTGAGTAGGAGTCTCGCAAGCACTCTGCTTTTAAAATGTTCCCTGTGGGACTTCATGGTTGCACTGAGGACTGAGCGGAACCGCTGCAAAATCGTACCATGGAACTTTGGCTCCCAAACAGAGCTTCATTCATCCAGGACAAGACAGTTTCCTAAACTTAACTATAAAATAAAATGAGTCTTTTAGCATGCTTCAATATTTCAGTCTGGTGAGAAAAAAGTAAACAAGTTCTGTGAAGTGGTAGTAAAGCACTGGAGTATGAATCCTAGATTAGCTTAAAAAGAAACAAAAAAACAAGCAAAGCAACAAAGAAAAAAGAACGAGCGTTAAGATAAATTTCCAAGTTAAACAAAAGAGAAAAGTTTTACGTAAAGAAGCCAACCCAACAATGCCCATCACAACATTCAATGATTCTTCACATGACAATGTGGCTCATTTTTGTACAAACATACCTTGAAAAATAACAGCACTTACAAATCTACTATTCCATTTTGGAGCTTTTGCCTGATGAGAAACTAAAGAGGGCAAGAAATACAATGTGAGTCTTTTCCCATTTATTCTTATTCTGTCAGAGAAATGTCCTCTCTCTGAAAGTTAAATTTCTTACTCTCATGACCTGTGGAGGGATTCCACAGGGGTCAGTTCTTGGAGTGCTTTTATTCAGCCTCTATATGCTTCCTTTAGGACAAATTGTACATGATAATAGCGTCGCCTATTACAGCTAAGCACATGACACTGATTTACGTGGCTTATCGAGATCACAAATCACAATTTATTAAGTACTGTTTGATTTGGGGGAAAAAAAGCAAATATGATGATGACTAACTCATGCTACAGAATTGATAATGGCGAAATGAAACCAACAATGGTCCAAAAAAAACATGACCCAAAAACAACTGACCTCAAGTACTGTCTCAAATATACTAATCATTAAATTTATGAATGAATTATGAATTAATCAAAGTTTCACAGCATTGTTCATGATTCAAAAACATTACTTTTACTTTTTAGCTTGTATTACTAGTGGCTTTTCTGAACTCTAAACAAAAACTTCAACTTTATCTTCTGTTACAACACTGACAACAGCAGTGCCGACAAGGATAGGTTTCAGCTGTGAACAGAATATCTGTTTAAATCTTTTGTTGTTGTTTCTTTCCCCTTTGGTAATTTAGGAATGTTTGTTCCCCCCAAGAAATCTAGATAGAATGGCTGTATCAGAAGTGTGGATTAGAATTGATAGCACATGTCGACGAGTAGCGGTAACTAGGTCAGATAGTGTATCATATTACACTGTACCCAATGCCAGCGCCAGGCCTCAATACAATCAACACAGGGTGGAAGAGAGTATCATATTAAGCACCTCTCTTGAGATGGTTAAATGGTAAGATATTTAATCTATTAATGATATAAATGAATAGCATAAGGAAACATACTATTAATTGCTATGTGTTGTTAACAGAAATTATGTACTATAAAAAGTGAATGGTGCTTTAAAAAAAAGTTTAATGACACGTACTAACTTGTACAGCTAGACAAGTACAGGATTTTGGGGCAGGTCAGAAATACCAGTTCCATAATACGGCACAGTTGATCCCATTCCTAACACCATAATCTTATAAAGAGGCCTGCTACATTGTATTAGCCTTGAACTCACCGACTATCCCCTCTTGCCATGAATCTGAAAAAGACTTTGCCCTGATCATGGAAATGCATGATCTCTAGATGGCAGGATTTACAGAACTTGTCTGAAGTATTTGGATTGCAGAAAATAATGAGATTATTAGGGAAGAGAAGTACAGCTGAAACGCAGGATTGTGGATGCTCAAGTGGAAACACCAGCTACACACAATCAGATTTTTGCTTGCTGAACTAAGTCGAGTTAACAATATTGTAGTGCTAATATATGTTCATGAGCTACACACCGGGGATTAAGTAAACCATGGAGGTCAGAGGACTATGTCACTGAGAGAACCAAAGTATGAACAGTCAGTAAGGCATAGTTGAATGAGTTTGTCCAGAGTGATGGTGAGTTGAGGATCACAGCCAACATCCACCTCATTTTTCAACTGGTTGTTTAACAAACTTTCACCAGAGATAGCTGACATCAACAGATGTGCCATCTGACAGCTTACCAGAGCTGGACTGACTCTCCCTACACCCCAGCTTGCTTCTTTATCGTGGTGACAGCGCAGCTACATTACGGCAGAACATCCCTGCAATTTAGGTTTAGACTGAACAATTTAACAACATTGGCAATCTATTCCAGCTTTTACAGCTTGTGGTTTCATATCAAAGGAATCTTTTTCTTTTAAAACAAAGTTTGCTTTTGTTTCCTTGTTAGCGTCGTTCTTTTAATCTGATCTCTGGACTATCAATTTGTGCTCCCAGCAGACACCCACAACAACCTACAGTGGAGAACAAAGTTTATTTACTTATGAGTTTGAACTTTTCTTTTTATAGTTCTTGATTGTTTTAACCATGGTTGAAATGTCAATAACATGTTTATCATTGATGTAATGAATTCATAATTCCAATTTTATTTTACTGATTTCAAGTAGAAACCAATTGTTGGCGTCTAGTTATTTATACGTCACCAAAAGGATAAAATAAATGCCCAATGCAACAAAATTACAAACAAAGCAAAAGATAAAAATACTATTTTTATTACATCTTATTTCCTTTGGTTTTAGTTACAGATGAAAACAAAATTTGATCTACCCATCAACTAGGTCAAAACACAAAAAGCACACAGCTGTTACTACTGTACTGACCTATATACTTAAATTTGTATCCATGTATAAGGTCATGCAGACGCATTTCAAACAGTACTTATCTCCTCCAGCAGCATTCTGCTGAAGTGACAACGTGAAAGGGAACCGAAAACAGAAAAGGGTCAACATGTGAGCACGTATTTTGTAACCAGAAATACTATTAAGTGAGGTGTGCAGAGTACAGATGCATGTCAGTGTGTATGTACAAGGTAGCCAAAGAAATGTATGCAAGGGTGGCTTCAAGGACTGGTTTTTAACTGAAATACAAAAATACTCCAGGTGAAAGACAGGTCACATTTGAAACAATTCCAGGAAAGGAGTTTTAGTTGTAAATGAATCAATGTCCTAAAATACATCAGGATATGCAGTATAGTGACAGTTTGTAATAGTATTTGTGAATAAAGTTCAGGATGTTTAGGAACAACCTGCACAGAGATGTGACAGGACTCTGGAAGCTTGCTTGTCTATTACCTGGAATTTCAAACAAGAGCAGGTCATTTATGACCAATTAACCCAACATGCTAAGAACTCATACATTCTTCACAGAACCATTTAGTTAAGAATAGAACTAAATAAGTTGAAAGAAAAGCTGCAGTGTTGAAAAGAACCTTCACAAACACTGGCTTGTGTACTTACAGCAACTGTGAGGTGTTCATGGAAAAAAGTACTGAAGGTGACCCAGGCGAGACGAGTACACGTGCTTGTGTCTCTTTTATTTTTGGGAATGCACGTGCAAATTGTTGGCACAAACTTAAAGCGCAGACTTCTCCAACATGGTGTGATGCCCATTGGGGTAATAATTTTTTTAATAGGTAGATAAAAGATGAGCTGTTCATAAGCTTACATTATGAGCCTTTCAGCTCTATGTAACAGGTTATTTGCTGTGTTATTTCTCTTAACTTTATTTATTAGTACACACCCATTCGTGCATTTTGGATCTTGTCTTAAAGGCAACATTAGTTGCTCTAAAATCTCTGTACTTTTCTGCATTGATCCAGAGCCGTCACATAAGTGGAAATGACTTTTGCCAAGTGCACTCGTATAACCAGATATCACCACAGATCCTGGCTTTTGGACCTGTTGTTCACAACAAACTGATAAGTCCTTCATGTCTGTGGTCTGGAGCAAAGGTGCCCACCTCATTGTTGTTGTTTGTCTCACCATCATACACATTTCTACTGTGTGATGGTCCTTAAGACCTAGTCTTTGCAAAGTAAAGTTTAAAAAAGGCATTTATGAATGTGTGTTTATATTACAATAACAACTATAATAACAACTTTCCCATGCACATGCAGTTACATCAGCTACTGATGAATGGTTTTTGCTTTTGGATGACATGGTGGAGATTTTCTCCTTATCTTTTCACGATTGCTGTATTTTTTTTTTAACTAAATCATAATTACATTCATCTGCTGGCATAAATGTTTTGAATTAACATCATTGTCTTCACCCTTTTCAGGTCCTTACTAGCACTGAGTGGCTGCTGCTGTTGGGATCATACTGTGTGCAAAAACACATAAGAGTTAAGAATCACTGCTTTTTTTTTTAATGAAAAAAGTAAAAAGAAAAGTAGCATTTTGCACGTTTGGGTCGATTTGGGTTTGTATACACATCAACTGCACAGGCGAGACAGTTGGACTGGAGAGGACTGACAAGCAACAGCATAAAGGAAGGATCTTGTTCTCCCCACCAAAGAAAAAATTTGAAGACAAGTGTTCAATAGCGCGTTTAAATTCTGCTATCTGGCTTGACCTTTTGCCACCTCGGCTCTGGTATTGCATTTTCACTCATCTCAGTCTGCAAATCAATAAATCGTTCACAAGTAGGTCACGCTGTAATGCTCCCACCCCCCTCTTGCTCCCTCACGTTATTCTCTACCCTGTCCGTTCTCTCAATTAATCCCCCCAACACCGTCTCCTTACCGACACCAGAAGTACTTTCCTATAACCCCGCTCTTCAAGCTGGCAGGATATTCAAATGGCTTCATGAAAAATACTTTCCACTGGGAATGAGGATATAAGCAGGTGTAGAGATAGATGGAAGCACAAATTGGGTAAGAAGATCAGAGGAGAAATACCGGGGATTACATATGTGCAGAGGCTGTGTGTGTGCATATTTGATGTCAAAGTCTATTAAGAGAGCACTGCAACAGCAACAGAAGACACACTTCCCTGTCAATCAAGTGGCTAGACAAACAACACACTGAGTCACAGGATGAGAACCTAGACTACACCTCAAAGGCTTTCACAAGCAGTTACACCGAATACACAGAATATTTGATAAACACACGTAGCAGTGAGCACATTTAAAAACACTCAGGTAGTCTTGAGTTTAACAAAAAAAAAATGAGCCTCAGAGATGATCGACGATTGGACATTCCTCACACGTTCAATTCAGGGAGATTTGCCACAATTTGAAAGAATTATACACAAAAAAATCCATTTCAGCTATATATAAATATATATTTTCAGCATCATCACAGCTTAAGAAATAGTCAAATATGAATTTTGATTTTAGCATACCTAATATGGAGGTTGTCCAGTGTCCATCACAGACATTTAAATAAAAAAAAAGAAATGTTGTCATTGCAGGGTTTGTTCAGCAGCACAGTTCTTTTACCGTTTAAAAATACTCTCAACAGTGTCTGAATGAGTGTCTGCAGCGTGTCTCAGAGTGGTGCAGAGTTACGTGATATGTTCACACTATGTTGCTTACTAGTTTATAAAATACATTCTTAGAAAGGTAATAAATCATTACTTAACAGAAAAAGCTAAAATAGTAAATGGTAAAGCAAATACAGATTTTATTCTATAAATAATAAATGTTTTTGTTGTTGTGTTTGTCATTAAAAAATAATCTGTCTTGGTCTATAAAACCAAACATCATTTGGTCTCCTAAGACTTCTAAGAGTAAACATGCAGTAACCCTGGGTAATAGACTTCTGGTCTCCAAAAAGGAAAAAGAAAGAAAACAAAACAAAAAGCTGCTTGAGCATTTCACATTCCCCCACAGTCGGTGCTCACTGTTGTTAACAATTTAAAGAGACATATTCTGTGAGGCTCTACGTGATTTAAAGCCATTCTGGCGTAGGCGGTCGACTCCAGACTCTACAGAAATAGCAGTAATCCCCCAGACCAGAAAGAAGGCTAGATAAGGTCAGAGGGATGATGGCCGCAGGACTTTTACAGCTAACAGAGAGTTAATACCAGCTGAAAAAAAAAAATCCATTGCGACATGAAGATTAAACCAGTCTGCTCAGCTTTGTTTAACATTAACCATTTTCCATCTTTTTCAGTAGAGAATGCACTATTCCACAACATTTCCAGAGTCTTCTATTCATCAGCTATACCTGCTTGATCCAGGAAGTAACAACTGCACCTGCATGCCACCTTATCTGCGGCCTTCCTTGTGAAATACACACAAATACACAAGCACACAGAGTAATTGTACTGTGTTGGCCCACAGCAAGGGTGTTTAAAGAGTCTGTGCTGGATTAGTGATTTTGATCATCTTAAGACCAGTAGGGCTTGGCTGACACCATGACCCAGACATTTAAACACAGATGCTGAGTGTCTCCTACTGCTTATACATTTGTATTGAGTTCTTGAGCAACAAGAGCAAAGCATTATATACACAGAAGCAAAGTAAATATAAATCTTCAGATGAAGACCTTTAGCATATTTGTTTTATCCTACATAGATTTAAACCAGCAGGGTTCAGACTTAGTCAAACATCAGTGCAAGATAAAGCAATAAATTCAGCTGTTGAACGCCACTAGGAAACATAGATAGTCATATGTCATGGGCAACCTTTAGGTATCTTTTATATTGTGCATATTTATTTCCCCATCCTATTGTATTTATTACTTTTAAACCTTTTATGTATATATATTCTTTTTAATAGAAGTGTGAGTGTGCGTGTGAGAGGTGTACTACTACTACTGCACAACAATTGCCCACACTGGGACAAATAAAGCTGCTGAACTGAACTGAACTAAAAATATCAATGAATGGGATGAATAAAAAAATTCATCTGCCAGGATTCAAAAATAATCTCAACATCTCAATAGGTTTATTCGCACTTAAATACACTTTCTGTTCACTTTAGGTCCCTGCTGAACAAATGTATGGCGTCTGTTTAAAGTAGGACGGGTGTACGGACCCGTAGAGCTCAGAAGAACCTGAGAGGATGCTGACGTTCCAACTTTAAATTTTAGTACTGTAGTCAGTTGAATATAAGAAGAAACTTGTAACCCTGCGTACACGAGGACCTTTTAGTGTCTGACATTTACTATCTGCTTGGTTTCAAACTAGAAACGTTTAGGGGCCAGAGTTCAATGTCTACAAGCATAAGTGTACAAAAATGCTGTAGATTAACAACCATTTTCAAACATGTTACGTGGAACCTATGACTAATGAGTCTTTTTAAAGTCTGTTATTATATTAAGAAAATAATGTCAAAATCTGAAGGTCATATCTAATTTGTGTTCACATTTCAACAAATATAAATAATAAAAAAAAATCTAACTACATACAATACAATACAACTAGACTGGATTCTTGCAGCTGAGAAAATAAATTTACAAAGTGAATGCAGCTAATGAATTCAGCTTTACATGCGACTGAAATATTACTGACATACTGTAGAGTTTGCATTTATGTTCCTCATTTCTGCCTTATTAATTTTTTAAAAAAAAAAGGACTTAACATTCCGTTTCTTCTTTCACCATTAAAGCTGCCAGAAAAGGCGCCGTGAAAGCTGCTGTCACAGGGAGAAACCTGGGGTTCAGGGTTTTGTGTTAATGACAATTTGACATGCGGCGAGGCCCTGGACTGCACCGAAAATCTTGTGATTATTTCCATGGCTGCTGTGACTAAAGTTTATAGAAAAAAACAAAAACAAAATATAAACTCACATCAAAAATAGTAGAAAACTCGATCTGGAAAAGTTTACATATAAGATGGTGACTATGACTGTCCTTCATGTGTCAAACATGTGAAAAGAACTTCCTTATTTCATCAATTCATTTATAGAAATTCACATTTTTATCTTGAGAAACGGAACAGAAGCTGTAGCCTGGCAACATCAAAGATTTTCTGTGTTCACCTTATCTCCATACTTATGTGTAAAACGCTGAAATTTAGTAATTTTTTTATACTTTTCAAAATTGCATAGGAGCCCTGCTCAAAATGTTGAAACTGTCCAATAACAAACACACTGAGATTTTCTGTACAAAATAATACTATTTAGAAGACTTCTGTCTTCCTCCCCTTAATGAGATTGTGCCTCTTAAAAATGACCATCAAAAGATATTAACCAAATTTAGAGCGCCATTGTGTCATCTGACAAACGGTTTTTAAAAAATGAGCAAGGATATGAGCGTAGGAGGTGTCCTGATAAATTTAGTGATAAAGATGTCAAAAATACAGCACTAAAAGAAACACACCGAGTCACCAACACTCTGGAAACTCCCACAACACAAGAAAGCAACAACTGAAAAGCCCTGAGTAGGAGTTTCTCTAGCAGTTTATCCATTTTGAAAATGCAGTCCAACACCTTTTTCAAACGTCTCTATTCTGATTGTGAGAGGATGCCTCACCTGTCTGCGGGGCCGTCGTCGGTGTGTGTGTGTTGGGGTGAGTCGGAGGCTGCGGGTTCTTCATCTCCGTCCTGAGGCAACTCTTCGCATTCTGCCTCACACTTGTCATCATCCAAAAGCTCAGTGATCTGAAGACGGGAATAGAGAAGAAAGACAAGATTAATGCCAAAAAGAAAATGGTGGAAAAGGTGCAGCTGATGAAACAAAAAGCTGGATTCGGGTGAAGTGAAAGGAAAACATGATTGATAAAAAAAATATATTTTGCAGAGCAAATCTATTTAAAAAAAAAAAAAAAAAAGAAGCAATATGTGAAAAAAAATAGCACTGACATTTAACTGATTCAAAAGATAGAACAGCAAAGGTTATTGTAGTATTTGTTTGTTGTTATGGAAACTAAATAGCTCCAGCCAAGAGTATACTTAATATCTGTGAAAGTATGAATTATTTGTCCTCATCTCTCACTCTCTTCACTCACACTCACTCCTTGTCCTCTTATCTGACTGTGACATTTAGTGTTCAGAGGTACTGTGCCTGATTAGAGACACTTAAAAGCATGAATACGGCTTATGTTTACACGACAGAGACAAGTTAATGTAGTTTATTCCCTGTAATTTATATCAGGGCTACAGGCACACAAAGCAGAAAGGGCTGAGTTAAGAAAAAAAAGCGACAGCTGCAGATGGTGAGATGAAGGCAGAGGATGAGAGGTGGTTTATAAACGTTAGCGACATTAGAGTGTTGAAAGTGAAGCTCATATCATTTTCATTGACTTAGCAATGTACCCAAAGATGATGACGATCGTATTACTAATTGCTTAACGGGGCAAAGCTGTTTCACCATAATACAACAATCATTATGTAGCATAACGTACAATGACAACAGTCTTCAGTTGAAGGCTTCTTCAGATCTGCTGCAATGCAGACCAAGCCAGAAGATCATTCTGTCCACTGCAATAACATCCTTTCAGTTACTGTTTAAAATCACTATATAACTGACTGACTTAGTTACTACAATATGAAATTTACCATCAGGGGATTCATAAAGTAATGTTGAACTGATTTGCATGTATTAAGTTAAATCATGCAATTTTAACAAAATATCTGCCTTACAGTGTGTGTTGTTGTTGTTGTTGTTTTTAGGAGCTATAATTTGGAGGCAGAGGTCCAAGCAGTGAAATGAAAAGAGGAAAGTCCAAGAGATCCAAAGGGAGTGAAGTTGAGAAGGGTGGTAGATATTAGAGTGAGTGAGAGGGAGTTAATATGTTGACAGAAATAACTTAACATCACACTAATAGCTGACAGTGGAGGAACAAGACACAAACAGAAATCCTCGAGCTGTAGTTTAACCTACGATCAAGGACTTCTCTTCCTTTAAATTTAGTAAAGATTGGACTTTCTAAATTAATATTACATTATGATCTAAGCCATTTGCCTTAGATCACCTTCAACACTGACATTAGAAAAATGTTTTAAGAACTGAGAGGCAGCTCAGTCAAAACTGAGTAAAACCCTGGAAGAAATGATGGTTGAAGGTTAAATCAGATACATCAGTCTGTTTGTCCTCCACTATCTTTCTCTTCTTTCACTCCTCTCCTCCATAGCAGCAACCACATGCAGCTATCGCTGTGTCATCACTATGGAAACACATCTATTCCTGAAGCTCTGATTGGCTGTTGGGGAATTCTTACATCGTCACATGTGCTAAGCTGAGAGGATGACTCACAAGACTGTGTGTGTGTGTGTGTGTGTGTGAGAGTATCAAAGAGAGAAATAGAGTGAATAGGTGTGTATTTCATTTAGACAGCTTCAGAAACATTATTTACTTTTTCTAGATGTCCAGAAAATGAAAGGGCTTGTCCTTTCGCAGCTCGGCTGAGCTACAGTGTGATGTGTATGTTTAAATGTCGGTGAGTGTAAACCTCTTAAGAATAACAATGTGCATTTCAAAGGGTTCTCACTACAGGATCTGGAAAGATGAGATCTGGAAGGAACTGGTGTTAAGAGTGCTTAACAAGTGAAACCACTTGCATTTCATTAATAATCATGTCTTCATTCAACCTGAGCCTCAGCTGCATGTTGAGAGGCTACTTTGAGCTGTTACCTGAAGGATGTGCAGAAACACTTTATTTCAAGATCATGATCCTTTTTCAGATGGATTAAAGATTAAGGAGGTCGTTCTTTTGCTGCTCTCCACAAAAATTACAGCAAGACATTATTTACTGAACGCAAATGAAGGCAATACACAGAAGTATTCTGTGAAAAACTAAGTACTGCGTCTACAGCAACTGAGAGGGTACGCAGCAACCATACCTGATAGACTAATCAAACATGCCTGATTAACTGGTGATAAAAAAGCTAATGTTTTGCAGTTAGTTTAAGTATTCAGGTGTGTGTTCACACAAAGCCAAGAAGGAAAGAAACAGCAATGATCTCCGAGAAGCAAGTGTTGCAGTCCTTCAGCCAAGGATTTTCTAATAACTTCTTGATGGTCATTCTACAATGAGAAATAATTAACAATTGGAAAACATTAAAGACAATCTGTCTGCTCAAGTACTGCTTATTTGGAAGAGCTGCCAAGAAAAAGACTCCTCTTTCTAAAAACAGAAACAAAATGGAAGCATAGCTTATGTTTGCAAAATTGCATTTAAACAAATCAGAAGACTTGTGGAAAAGGTGGAGATGCTTGGACTAAAGGCACTGTGCCACCTTTTGATGGGAACAGCACAGGGATAAAAAATACCTCATACTAACCGTCAACCACAGCGGTGTAAGGGTAACCATTTGACCTTGTTTTGGTTATTTCAGCACACCCTGCAGTCAT
>JBAMYA010114870.1:0-18906 GCA_037176975.1 Arrhamphus sclerolepis
TCTTGCCACTGATGGTGTTGCCATGTGCTCGGGGGTCAAGATCTGGGTTTCTAAAGCGCCTAGAGATGACTTGTCGTAAATAGGCGCTATATAAATAAATTGAATTGAATTAAATTAAAATAGCAAAGGTCTTCTAAGCTGCTTTAAACTTGAAAACTATTGTATGAACTTTAGAGAAAGCAAAAGGCAAAAAAAACAAAACACTATGAATATACCCATCTATCATCAATCTCTCAAAAGACGACTACTGTGACGCTTAATTTCCAATCAGGGATTAATGAATTATTTCTGAACTGAATTGAAATGAAATTTATGGAAAAGCCTGTAATGGGATAAACAGTCCACTTATATGACATTTTTAACTGCAGGAAATAAAATCTGAAATTACAATAAAATCATATTCACTAGTATCAATTAACTAATATTAACTCATATTAAAAAAGGAACATTAAACTACAAAATTTTACAATTTCATAGAAAATATTAACTCATTTTGACTTGGATGTCAGCCAAACCCCTCAGAAAAAGGTTGGAAAAGTAATTGGTGTAAACACGTCTTTCATGTTCCAGCAAGCTGATGTAAAATCCCAGACTGCATCCATCAGAAGTATGACTTCACAAGTCTGGAGTCCAGGGGCCTCATTTACAAAACTGTCCTTAGGATCCTTGCTAAAAGTCCACCCCCGCCCAAAAATCCCTAATAACTTGTACATTGATCATATTAACATGTTCCGGTTCCTATAGACAAATCCCAACGTTACAGTCCAATTACATTCATGAAACTGATCATTGCTGTAAATTGTTCTCCACACTGAAAGGAAACTGGATGTTAGAAATTATTAATCATATCAAACACAAACCTGTCGGTTAATTCCTGATGGAAAGATTCAGTTTTGGCCAGGAACCAGAGTGGTCAACACCTTTACAGTCTCCAGAATAGAGCAGTTCTGGTGAATCGCTCTGTTTAACACTGGACCCAGTTCAGCACATAGATCCAAGAGCACTGATCTGTTAATCAGTCATCAGGGTCCAGGAAATCTACATGGGCCCTAAAAACTCGGAAAATTACTGAATTGAAGTGTGACATAAACTGAAGTTAAATGTTTGAGATCCACCACCTCACCATCTGTGTCACCAGTTCCCCATCGCCAAAATATTTGTGCGCAAGATTAAGATTTTACTTAAAGCTGTGCACTTTCTCCCATCACTTTTTTTTTGTTTTGTTATCTAAAAAAAAGATCATAATCCTGTTTTGTACACGTGTAACATTTATAAATGAGGCTGCAGAAGCTGAACGGACTTGCCTGCAGTCCAGACCTTTCATCAAAAGAAAACATTTTAGGACTTCATAAAACAAAACAGAAATCCAGCAACAAAGGTCCAGAACCGCTGAGCAGCTAGAATCCTGCCTCAGACAAGAATGAGAGAAGATTCTTCTCCTGAAACTCCAGCAACTGCTCCAGTGTCCCTCCTTGATTTATAGCCTTGGAGAGGTGGGGGCATTTGTGGTGGGGCGGAGGGGGGTGGGGAGGATGCAAAGACTGAACTTAACACTTAAATCTTGACCTGAGCAGACGTGCTCATCGTAGCAGAACAGAGAGCAGAGAATTGTAAACAACCATGTAGAGATACAAATGACACGCAGTCGTGTAAAAGAACAAGCTCTGGACCTGATCTGTGGGAAAGGTAACCTGGAATGACCTCACGCTATACAGAAAATAAAGTGGAAGAAAAGTAACTTGATCTTCTTAATATGATGGTGAGAGAAACACTGTTACTGTTACAACTTGGGATCTGTTAATGCCATAAAACTAAGCTAATATGTTGTTTAAAACTCACACATGGTCTCCAGCAAAAAAAAACAAGCAAATGAAACAAGATTAAAAGGTTCTGGGGTGCAACCGTTTCTTTACTTTGTGTGGGCTTTGGTGATGTATCATGTTTCTGAAATTTTTCATCCTCATCTATAGAACATTTACACACAGTTTAGTTGATCTGTAGCTTTATAGTTCAACTGGTTAAACTGGACTTATTCATTGTCCATGCACAAAAGGAACCAATTTATCAACCAAACTGAGTCACACTCCACCACAATAGGTAATTTATTAATTAATTCATCAGTTCAACACTGTGCGTATGATGTATAATGTATGTAGTGAATCATAAACCATATATAGGTCAAGGCCAATCAGACAAAAATGAAGCAACTTTGAGCAGCAACTGATAAATCGGTGCTTTTCTCCTGCGTCCTGCAGGTACCTACTGCACATGTTCTTTCACACACTACTGAGGACAAAAAGAGAAATAATAAAAGGCAGATTATCATTTTACAGCATTGTGATGATGGTTTTGTTGTGTGTAGAACTGCCTCAGCACAGGCAGCGCTGCAGTTTTAATTTCTGAAGATGCTTCGGCGCACAAAAGACAATCTGCAACAGCAGAAATGAACAAAGCTCATTTAGTCAGCAGACTTTCACAGTTCAAACCAAAAATAATAAAAACAAAGGTAAGGAGGGCGAGAAAACAATGAAGAGACTGAGATGAACAACTGCAGTGAAACCGCTCTTTACGGAGAGCTGATGAAAGCGTGCTTGGCTCTCATGGCAGCGGTGGGACAGAGACTGCTGCAGGCTGATTTTGATGAAGTCTGAAAACTATTCACACATAAAAACTGATTTATTCCAAGATAAACAAGCCAAACTGCACACGACTTCTTATAATAAATGAAAACACCACACAAATATACAGCGTTGATCACCCCGTTTCTGAGTCTCCCGAGTGTGAAATGAATCAGAGACTGTTTTCGGCAGCACATTATCATACACATGTGTAGAATTTTAATTATTAAGAGCCAGAAATGCCCACTTATACTCTCCTCTCGTTTTTCCAACAAGCATCCTTTCAGCAACGGACATTACGTAAACATGCAACGTCCCTTTTTTCCTTTTGATGAGTCGGCTAATTATTTTCTGGAGCCGTCTCTCACAGGACAGGAGTTGGCACTTCTGAGCCGCTACATCGGCTCCGTGTAGCATTGGCTAGATTTAAAAACATCGGCCCGAGCAGGCTCATTAGTGAGCGATACGTCCCTGCTGTTCAGACACACAAGCACAGTCATCCCAACACCGTACATGACGCCGCTTTTCCTCCGTATTCCTGTACTCTGAGGGCCGATCGTAGACCCCCCCCCCCCAATGTACCATTTCAGCGGCTATTTCCTAGTTGCAACATGTTCTGTGTAGAGCAGTAAAAGTTTCAGGAATTACAAATCACAGCTGTGCTATTTTCAAATCAATTCAATTTGTTCCTGTGGTGTTGAGTCTTGTTCTGCTTCAGAAAATCACCATACGGCTAAAACTAACCAAGTGCCTGAATGTCACCGAGTTTTTCAAACAGGAAAGAGTGGGCAGACGTACTGACAGGCCGACTTGCACACACGGTGACCCTCGACCTGAGGAGAGACAATGAAGAGAAGAAAGAGGGGGGAGGATGGACAGACAGCTGCTATGGAAGAGGGAACATATGGACAAACAGAGAAACCACCTGCTTTTTAACTCGTCACACATATTTACACCCACACTGTCAGCTTTTCCACCCAAAATGAGTCCAAACGCATGTCAGTGGACGGCCTCACACACACCCACAGATAACACAGACAGCATGTTGCAACATCTAACTAACTGTCTTTGACTCAGAACAAAGGAGGAAGCAGAGAGCAGCTAGTCTGGATTGAATTACAAAAAACACGTTCAGAAAATGTTCTGCAGAAACAAACCAGTCTGTTAGTAAAGTTAACAGAACAACGAGCCGTAAAATCTTTACAATAAAAACCTTCTACTGGGTCAAAACAGTGAACAGTAACTAAAGTGATGACTAGCTATGACCATGTTCTTAATTACATATAGAACTTGTTGTTTTATATCATTTTACCTTATGTGGTACAACCCCCCCCCCCCAGTATGGGATGCGTGCACTGAGCAGCGTTATTTGTTCAGGAGGACGAGAATTAGAAATCTTCAGTGTTGCAGCATATAGTTCACAGATTCCCTTAGGTTGTTTTTTCCTCCAACCTTTTATTAAAAAAAAACAAAAAAAAAAACAGTGTAACATAGTGACATGGTAAAAGACGGCGGGCTAAAAGCCTGCCGTGAACAGTCCAGCAGCTGAAATCCTATATCAGGCGTGTTATAACAGGCTATTCCCGTCTCATCTTTTTTCAGGGTCACGGTAGCTGAAGCCTATCCCAGATGTCACTAGCCAATGGGCAACGTGGTCCAGTACAGGGTCTATAATGAGAAAACGTGTCACCAAGGTTTGTAAAGACGCTAAACTCTGTTAAAACGCTAAAAGCAAAGCAGGGTCTGCCGGGCAGACAGTGCGCGCCGCCGTATCATGCCAGCTTGTCAGCCAGGTCACGTCATCATGTCAGGACTGATACAAAGGTTAAATAAATAACATCAGACCCCATGCCCCCCCGCAGAGCTGGCTTCTTTCATTTCCATTAGAGTCTGTTCTCACTGATGTCCACAGAAGAGATTACTGTGTTTGTGCAGCACAGACACACAAACACACACAAGGACAGGTAGAACATTCCTTCCTTACAGAAGCAGCTATCCAATGTTGTAAAAACCACTAAGTGGCATGAATGACCCTCTAAGTCAAACAGTCCCATCATGTAATCACAGCAATGAAAAGTGCATCAAATGTACCTTTTCCAACATTTTCGTCATGTTTTCCTTTTCCAGAAAATACCGTGAAAGACGACTCTCAAGTCAGTTGGGTAACTGCAATTAGCAAACGGCTGATTTTCCAGTTTTTACACAGCTGGAAGAAAAAGACACTGACTGAAGTCAGCATTCCCTGATCACCCAGTGTCCCAACAAGATGAAGCTCAAGCCTGAAGTGGAGCGGAGCAGAGCGAGGATCAGGAAATCTTGTTTTCTTGGCAGGACACAGAGGTCCCTGAACCCGTCAACACGCTGCATCTTCTACTGGAGTTCACAGATGAGCTCTCTGGGGAAAGCTCTTTAAGTGTAGCATCCCTGAAACCAGTCACAGTTCTCCAGAGGACGCCACTGCTGGCTGGAAGTGATGAGGACACATGTTACCGAGGCAACAGAGCTCAAAACTCTCATCCAGACATGCTTTTGTTCTTTTTTTTCTTATTAAAAACAAAAATCTTGTGTTTGAAGTCGTGTTATTCAGAGACTGAAATGTCATTTATTCTAATCTGCACTTTATCGTATTATCCTTTATTTTCATTTAAAATCACAGCTTTACATTTTAATGTTCTGTATTCTATTCCATTTAAACAACTAAACAGAAGTTGGAATAAAATAAATTAATAGTTTAGCACCTAAATTAGTGTTACGTAAAGTGTTTAAACACTCTACGTGATTAAAAAGTGATAATAAACAAAGCCTAGATTTTTACTTTGCGAAGACAAAATCTACACAGACTTTGGAGAGAAGCTGCGGCTTTTTTCATCACGTCATTAATTTGTGAAAAATACCTGGAAATACTTCATAGCTAGATTAAATCTTGGGTGTCTGAAGGTACAACCAAACTGAAATTTCTGACATCACACAACCCTGCCCCCTCAGACGACATCTGAGTTTAATTCAAAGCTCCATTTAAAGGTCCCATAAAGTTAAAATCTGGTTTTACGTCAGCATAGTTAAACAAGGACAGTTTAACATGTCAAACAGACCTGCAGTGAACCTCTAAACCTAAATCACCTCCTTCAAATGTAAATTTCACAACTTAAATATTCAGCTAAAACACATTCAATCTTAAAAAACCTGCAAAGTGTGATGTAACACTTTACACAGACAGTTTGGATCCTCCTCCAACATTAACAAAGCCAGACCACTTTCTGTTGGACTCTGGAGGTCTGAACCTTCGTCTGAGGATCGGTTAACGGAGCAGCTGACATTCAAGCATGAGCTATTTAACCACATCAGCATCCCAACCGCCACCTGTAAGGTTCCAGACCATAAACACCAACATTTTCACGTCAGACAATATGCCGACTAACAGAGTGGGAAAAAAACAAAGACCTAATTAAGATCGATTATGGTGGAGGTGAAACTGGGTTTCTGCCGGGGATTCTATCTCACCTTCCAGACCTCAGCTCCACTTCCACAGTGAAAGCACCTCCATCCCTGCAGAACATGCAACGGTCTCTTTCTGCAGCTTCCTGGACTGATTCCAGCGTGTGTTGGACCCTTTGGACACCTGGTTGGTACCTGCTGCTGCTCCAGCATGGCTAATGCTCTCCTCTGAAGCTGAGGGGAATCCCAACAACCTCTGCCATCTGTCATCTGCTCCACGAACAGCTGAAGCGGCGGTCTGGCTCTGCTAAGTTTGGATTATTGAACACTGGATTTCTACAAGACTGGGTTTACTGTCTGAGCCATGGTGAGTCAGTGTTTCTCTGAACTATCTTCATTCAGCTCTGTAGCTCTCATACAGTCAATCATACGTTTGTAAATATGCTCCTTAAATTCTGATAACTTCTGCTAGCAGCTTGATGGTAAACCAACCAATCACCACAAACCATTCATCATGACAACCAATAGCAGTGTAGCCTACCTAATCATTAATGAACACACCAAAACTGCTTTTTCTCATGAAAGAGAGAATCACAGAGATTTGAGGGGGTGGGTTAAAATGCACAATTTTCAGTAAAAACAAACAATCTAACATTCCTTATTTAGATACCTCAGAAAACAAATTTAATCAGCCAATTATTGAGAGACATACATGCATATCCCATAATACTTTTGAACCTAAAACATGGTCCTACTGCACATAAAAAAGCCAGTATGTTTTCTGCTAACGTTTAAGAAACTGTGAGGAATCATTTCCTATCATTAATGTGCCCTATAATGTGCAGAAAGAAAATAAATAAATAAATCCCATGACAGCATTAGCTTTGTTGGGTAAACACATAATCAATCAATCAAAGTGAGCCCAAGTAAAGTTCAGATGTCCACGTAGGGATTTCCTGACATTTACTCATTTACTGGACATCACAGGGACCTGACTAATGAAAGCTATCAGGAGGTCCAAAGAAATGTCCACGCATTTTATATACCACAAGTGATGACAATCATGAAGTGAAGAAAACATGGAACAGTGACGCTATCCAGAACTGGACCTCCAAACTAAAACAATGGAAAAAAAATAAAAAAATAGAAAAGTAAACAAGGCAGAAAGTGGTCCTGGAGGCTCCTGAGAGGCCTACAGCAACACTCAAAGAGCTTTTTCTGGTCAGTACTGACACCTTTGAATAAATAATGAGCATAAATGAATAAATAATAAGCATAAATAATATGCATAAAAAGCAGGCTTCTAGAAGGTAAATGGATGCAGTATTTTTATAGGTGTGAAACCACCAGCATTTCTTCGTGTCATCATAACGAAGGAAATGATCCTGCTGGTGTTGGTGGGAGGTATGAGGTGTGTGAATTTTAACAGGTCGACCCCCGCCTCAGTCCTTTCAACCGTCGTCGCTCCGCTTACGGCAACATCATTTAAACTACCTTTCCAAACCACATGGTGGCGGTAGCACACCGCCTTCACTGCTCCTCAACTGCCAATAAAGGAAAGAAGACGTCAGCAAAGACAAAACCATAAAAGAAGAAAAACAAACTGAAATGATCAAAGAAAAATGAGATGAACTAAGATAATTGTGTTTCTGTTTTACGACTGCATATTGCATCATAGTGGTGCTGAAGTGGACTTCAGGCAGCTGGATGACATCATCACCTGCCCACAGCGTACCCAATCAGAGCGTCAACACCAACACAACCCCCATCCATTAAGGATTAAATCTAATCATTTATTCCTCAGCCAGACTTTGTAGCATCTTATACACATTCACCATAAATTAAGATAAAAATAAATTAAAAAAAGGCAGTCGCACAAGTAACAGATCGCTGGAGATCCTGGTTGTTTGCTTGGCCTCTAACAGACTAGCTGCACAGAATAAATCTCCATGGTAACTTATCCATCTCTTAAATTTCATGCAGCCAAGGGCTCCTGCACGCTTCCTGCCGCCGATGCAGAGATGCTAACAAACAGAAGTGCATCATCGTTAGACAACACGCAGACACTAACTGCTTGGTTGTAGCATTTTATATGGCAAAAATACTTTAAAAAAGAGGCAGCAACTGAAGAACGTGGTAGTCATGGTTACGGAGAGGAAGCGAATATGGCATTCTCATTTTTATTGCCACTTGGTTTTATTAATTAATGTCATTTCAAGTTGCGTTTTAATTGGCCAGTTATTAGACGGAGTCGTAGGATTTCTGATCCTGACAGAAAAGAAAGCTATTGACTCTTAATCTTTTGTTTTTACGGCTATTTTATTTGCAAAGCTGTAATTTTAGAGATAAAACCAATTCATATAAAAACAGAAAACCTGGAACAATATTAGAAGTATTAATATTTTGGCTCTTATTTTATTCTAGGAGTATTTTTATTAAATATATTCCCCTACTTTATTTAGAGTCACGGTTTGTTTTTTTAAACAACCATCCAAAATTGCTTGTGCATCACATTTGACATTTGAGGCTTGGAATCGACTTTGTCACTATTTTCTTTGTTATAGAGGGAAATTTGGATAAATCCCAGTGAACTTAGGAAAGGACTTTTAATGCTGAAAAAGTATTTATAATCTTAACAGCCCATTCAAAAAGTTAAGAGTCTTTGGCATGAAACTGGAACTATATTTCTTCTAGTGTGGAGAAGTCTTTTTACATATTTGGACAGGAAACCATAATTTGCTGTAAGCAGCTTCATCTGACGAGAGGACGTGTTGTTTCTTTCCACACAGCAGTTAGATTAAAACCTACAGGGCCTGCAAGGCACGAGGCCTTTCAGCAATTGTCAAGACGTGTTACCATGACACCTAGCAGCACCGTCACCCCGAGAATGCAGCTTATCAGCGAGATAGAAGATAACCCAGCGGCAGCGCTGAGTGAGCCCTGATCCAACGCAGGCAATAATATGACCGTGATTTCTCTCCTCATGGTTCAGGAATGTGCTCTGGCCAAGTATCTGACCTTATCAATCAAGACAAAAACCTCAGCCGCGCGCTGCAAAGTATATGTTACTGGAGAGTTTGCTTCTAACCAACTCCAGATTCCTTTTTAGATTTTGAAAAACACTCAAAGACGTGGTGAGAGACCACTAGTCTGCGTGTGCAACTCGAGCCAGGCACCAAACCTTAAAAAGCTAACTAATACGACATCTGCTTTCAGGATTCAAAAGTGGGGATTTTTCATGTCCGGGGGTTCTTGTGGCTTGACGTTCGCCGTGGTTAGACGTGCACGTCAGCAACAGCGATTGGCAAAATATTTCCACAAACACAGGAGTACATTCGAAAGAATTGCTATTTTCATTATTAACCTTTAAAAAAGGGGCTGCTTTTGTAACAACATACTGCACTACTGCACGTTACTCCAACAATTTCATGAGAAGCAATTACACAATTTGCAGTCGATAAAAAATAACCAGATGACATGCTAGTTCTTAGAAAATTTACAACTGGCTAGTCTATATATGGAAGGTGAAAATGCAGCAGGCCACTACAGACCAATTCATGACATTTTAAAGTACTCCAAAGGTCAAAGTTCAAACTTGAATGACATAAATATACAACACTTTTTTAATCACATAAAAAAGACGGTATTATGCCATAAATAACCAAAATTGGTTTATTATAGGGGAAGGATAAGATATTGAAGAAAAAAGATATACATTTTGTATACATTCTAAGCACCTTCAGGGGTCTGTGGACGAGAGGTGTCATTTATTCATTCATACATACACACACACACACACACACACACACATATACATACATAGATATATGGAGTTAGAACAGTCTCAATAGTCATAAATCCACAGGACCAGATTCACACAAATACAACCTGATTTACCATCAGCTTCTGGTCTGGGGACTTCGCTGTCATGCCTCAACTCACAAACGCCTGTTTTTTTGTTGTTGTTTTTTTTAACATGGAATGATCTGCAACCAATCAGATATCTTCCTTGTTTCAGCCAATCATAAGAACGCACCCCACATGGAAAATGATTTCCTCATAAACCATTCAAACAGCGTTATCCCAGACAGCACACGTACATGTGGCTGATACTGGTCATAAGACAGTACATCAGCCCGTTAAGTATAGCATCTGATAAACATCGACTGAAGAGGTGGATCTTTTCAGTTATTTTCCCATATCATCAAACCTGTGGGCTCGTCAGAGTTGGGTCGGTCCACTGGCGTTGGCACACCAGACAGCATGTATACATCTTGCAGACATCAGCCAGATAAAAAGTTTTATCAACCAAACGGCGCATGGAGAGCGTTTGCTCACTGGCAAGCTATCGCCCAGAAGTCAATCCAAAATACAAGAATAGTATTCTTGTAGTATTCTCCATGGTATTCTCGCTAAAAAAACAAGTAGCGAGAATACCACGGAGAATACTACAAGAATACCATGGACCAATGTTTATAAACTTGCAATTGTTTTATTGGAGTTTTATTTTGAAATTTCATCAGATTCTTTGACATTCTCGTATCTGACTCCCTGCAAAGTTGAAGTCCTGTGTTTAAATTACAGGCTGATTTATACTTCTACGTCAAAGCCATAGCTACAGCGTAGCCTGGCATGCACCTCCCTTCCCGTCTTTCTTTCTTTCTTCTTCGTTTTTGTCAGGTTGAACGGTAGCGTCTGTAAAAACAACTGATGCTCAACATTTATCAGCTCCGACTCACATTAAATCTTCCTTAGATGCTCTGTTCCTTCTGTTCACTCAGTTCTAAAAGCATCTCCACTTTCAAATCATCTTTCTCAGTTGAGCTTTTTCTTTTTGCAAAAGCAATTCTGAAATGAGTCTCAAATCAGTGCCATGTCAATCAACAGCAGAGGAGGAGGGACTTAAACCGAGCCACCAAACATGCAGTGCTGCCAACACAGTGGCTTTAGTGATGTATTTAGGGAGAATTCAGACCACTGTTAGTGATTCTTTTTTTTTATTATTATTTTTTTCTTGTGGTTATTGGGGAATGCACGTATCATTACTCTTCTCAACCAGCAGGGGGCTGTCATGAGTCCTTCCCATTTCCCAAGCACTCATCATTGGACCAATCCTCAGCAGACATCCCCTCCCAGCTGCAGTCAGAGAACATGCAAAGACTGCACAGGCAGACTGAAGACAGACACAGGCAGACTGAAGACAGACAGTTTTAGAGCTGATAGCAAGAAAGAGAGAAAGATGCTTCTGAGTCTCAGTTACAGATTCTGATTTCTTGGTTACAGATTGTGGGTTTTGGGTTTCGATTCAGAACATCTTAGATTCTGGAAGACATCATAGTTCTGTAGCATTAGCCAGGATGACTGAAGTCTTTCAGTCCAAGTCTCAGATCCAGCTACAGAAACACTTCAGCTTCTATTGATTGAAAGCTTTTGAAGTCGTACCTTTATAGATACTGATACCGTAAACCTGGTAATTCACTTTCTCAAGGCATGTGAAGGCAGCAGTGTCCCTGGATCTTTCCTGTATTTTCCAGCTGGCAGGTCGTGTGGATCAATGTTATTGATCTCAATCAGTTTCTCAAAATACGTCTGCTTGGCACTGGTATTTATTTAGCTTCTACAGATAAGAGCCTCTTTCCTCTCTGACTTCTCAGACTTCTTTTCTCTCCATGAAACTACTCTGCATCATTAAAATAAAGAATAAAAAAAACAAAAAAATCAAACCAACAAAAAGCCATGCTCTCCCTCTCTCTCTGTGTAAATGCCTAAATAACCATGGAAACGGATAATGCATCCTTTCAATGTACAATGTGAAGGGTGAAAACATACGACACAAGAAGCTTTCCTTCTTCTGATGCTGTGAAGGAGTGCTGGACTGGTCAAGTACTGTGATCGATAAAAAAAATAAAGACAGATGTAAGAAATGTTAAGCATGAGGTGTCATGAGCCTGAAGAGCTGGATAATAATGCCTCTGTGACAAAAATAAAAACAACAACATCATTAACATGTGAGTGGCTCTGGACACTGGAAAATGTACGTGCCAAAGACGGGCCATCAAAACCCCTCATTGTGTTCAACGGCTGACGGCAGCGTGCACTAAAAACGCCAGGAGGCCGAGAAGTGGCCGCTCACAGCTGTTTGGTGCCGAAACACACACTCCCACAAGTGTCCCACATAAGTACGCTTTCAGCAACTGTGTCTGTCAGTCTCTCACACACACACAGCTGTTACACACTGCAGACATAATCAATACCTCCCTTCTGGACACACATTTCTTCCTGGGGGGGGTGGGAGTCATGTTTAACCGTAGCGTCACCTCTACTTTGAGGCTAAAAGCAACTAATGTTGCAACAAGGGACAGTCACAGAAGACGTTTCACTCCATGTCATACTGGGTATGATTAATAACGTTTGAATTTAATGAGGAGCTTGTAAAAAGTTACGAGAGGGAGATGGAAGATGAAAAGTTAATGCCTTCCATTCTGGGACACGGACGCAACATGTGGCTCTTGGAAACAACCAAAGTTAATGTTAACTGCTGTTTGAGTTTGGCCTACCAAGATTCCAACCGCTGGATTCAATTAAGAGCTTTCTTAAAGGGGACCGGCCTCATTCACGCTGCATGCCTAACTTCCTAACAGACAAATGCCTCCCAAAGACTGAAAAAAAAATAGATAAAAAGCAGAAATCAGGAGCACACAATTTCACTGAAGCTATGGTGACACTCGAGCTTCGTCAGTATGATAATGACCTTCTCACAGCGACATGAGAACTGAGCTGTGGTCGTCATGTCGACCAGAGTCAAATAAAAACACTGCATCTGGCCTCTTCAGCAACCTCGGGAGCACTTGAGGACGCAAAAACAAAACAAACCAGCTTAAAAATAAATCATTTGACCAATTTTCCTTCATAGCTTTACAAAGCAAGTTGCAGACCTTTGGTGGCAACGCAGCTATGCGAGTTTCTACTGAAGAGCCTGTAAAAGGCATTTTAGGAACACTGGGGAATGTGTGGTGATCATGTTGCATGAAATAAAGAATTATGAGGGGAAAAAAAGTAGAACAGAAAGAAAAGAACAAATGATGCACACAGCTTTGGGTCTTTTGTGTCACACATTTCAGCCTCGACGTCTTCACATCCTCAACAAGTCAACATCCTCCATCAGAGCAGCAGACAGAAACTAACGCTGAACAATAAAAAGTTAACGTTTATCTTAACTGGATCAAGCCACATTTTATCAGTTTATTTATTATTTGTATCTATTACCTCTAGTTTTAGTATTTTATCTACCAACATTTTGTGGCATTCCTTTTTTAACTGTTTGTATGATTGATTGTTTTGCTATGTGCCTTATATTGTGCAATACTTAATGATATTTTATCACAGTTGAACGTTCATCTGTGCGGAACTGCAGCTGCGTTTGGTACTTTTAAGCCCAAAACAAATTTCTTTCAGGACAATAAAGTTTATCCTGTCTTATGTTATACAGGCTGGTGTGTCACCCTGCTGCAGGAACAGTCACTTTGAGCTTCAAAAAACCTTAACCTTCTGAACGATTAGACAGAGATATGACCATGGGGGGCATCTGCATTCCTTCATTTCACTCTTCTTTAACTATACTTGTGAAGTTTTCTTTTTAAAATAAGGGGGGGGGGGGAGTCCTGTTTTCAGGGTTTATTCATAGAACTGCAACTAAGGCCTTAAATCACTTGAGGGGGAAAAAAGAAAGACTGAAAAAAAAAATGGTTGACATTTCGAAAGGCAAACAAAAGCCAGAGAGAAAGAGAGATCACACAGTGGCATCACATAAATGCAAGCCCATCAGCAGCGCTGAAAGATAATCCACCTTATGCAGTGTGGGAGTAGCTGCGGAAACGAGCGAGCGCCATTCCAAATCCACGCACGTCCCCAAATGCAGCACGCTGAGTGAAGAGTTGGAGGAGGAAAATTCCCCGTGAAACAGCCCAACAAGCTCTGCATGCGCACACAGGCTGCTGTGTAGGCGGCATTAAACTACAGCTGATGGAAATGACCATTTACACAGCACAATAACCAGCCAACAGTGTGTCAGGGGGAGTTTTTTTTCCTCGTGCTCTCCCAGCTGGTCAGAGAAACGCTTCTTCTCCCGAATTCCAACATGTTACACTCGCCTGACTGGAAATAAAAACTCTTACCTCATGGCAAAACTGCTGTCGGGCCAAACACACCGCAGACTCCTGTGGGTACCGACGGCGAGGCAGTGGCTTTATAGTTTAGTGAAAGTTCGCTGCGAGGCTCGGCGGAGCTGCAGGAGACCAGATGAATGGAAGTCTGGCGGCGTGACGGGAGCTCTGGCCGTCTGCAGGCGGTTGGGTGGAGGAAAAAGAGAGATTTTAAGAAGGAAACAGTCAATCCGCATCTTCTAGAGCATCGCTGGTGGCGATGAGTCACGGGGAATAAAGTGGAAAGGCTGTCTCTGACGCACTTGTGCGGCTGATGCGGAGCGTCCTCGGATGCGTCTGCAGCAGCTGGCTGCAACACGTGCTGCGTTCAAAGACGGCAGGGAAAAATAAACTCCGTGACATGAGCGTGATCTGCAGGTGACAGCCCCCATTGAGTAAAAATTCAAAATATGTACATTTTAAGAAGGAAAGTTATCACCATGTAAAGAAACATCAGAGAGGATTAATTTCTTGAAGTGGAAAATGTAATCAATTTAAATAAAAAATAACTTAAACGAACTTGAGACACTTTTTTTTCTGAATTTGCTATTTGAGGCGTCAGACTAAGAACGTGGACTGCTACGGTCTTGATTCCCATTACTGACTGTAAATAACTTTCAGTAAACTGAGGCCAGTCTTATGTTTTCCACCTTACATGCTGATATATTATCCGTTTCGCGCGGGACATGAACGCAGCAAATGACGCAGCTTACGTAGCTCGTACATGTTGCCCATGGCGACAGATAAGATAAGATAAGATAAGATAAGATAAGAAATTTATTGAACGACTAAATTTACTTGTTAAAGCAGTTCACAAAACAGTATAAAGTGCAAAGAATATAAAGTACAAAAAATGGTTAACTTAAAATAGCCTAGATGGGGGGCGGGGGGTGTTGTCAATGGACAGAGAAAGAAATCAGCTGGGATCAGTGGATTTGAACAGAGTCCGATTCAATTTGTTCTGAAATCAGGTGTGACTGCGGCTTTGTTTGATTTGAAATCACTGGTCAAATTTCAGACCAAAACTGCATTTCGTTATCACTTGTTCAACTGAAAACACTTTGATATCCATCCTTTTTTTTTTCTTCATTTTTGATGTGAGCTAATCAGATTGCATGGATGGATAGTGATTTCAAAATGGATGTATCAACTGACATCTATGAAGGTGACATGTTAGAGGCTGAGAAGCCTGTCAGTCATTGTTGTTCCCATGACAACGTGTTGTTTTGGAGAGGGGGGTATCAATGTGGTTCTTATGAAAGAATACTGAGTATCACTGGTCTACACTGATGTTATCTCCACTACTAGTGAACGTTAATCCTTCATGTCTCACTTCTCATGACTCAGCAATGTAAACTAACATTCACATAATGACATTTTATACTGAAATGGAAAGCTACAGATTATTATATTGTCATGTGACTCTGGTGATTATTATTGTGGGTGATGATGCAATAAGGACCGTTAAGGACTTACGCAGCAAACACACCCTAATGTACTGCTTTCCCAGGAACACAGGCTCTGGCATGAGGGGGAGAGAATCCACACATTCTGGCTGAATTTAATAAAATGCAATTAACAATATATTAACAATAAAATGCATCATCTTGCACACAGAGACAAAGGACACTGTGAAACAGCAGTCTGAAATTTTGGAAAAAGATTTGACTGAGCTGTTAGACTCTGAGCCCCTGTGACCCAGAGGTGTTTATCGGCGGGCCGCTACCCCCAATCGGACGAGGGACCGAGAGGTTCAGCAGACCTCTGAACACCTGGCTTTCAGCTGTGTGCTCCTCACCAGAATATATAACTAGAATATGAGGTATTTACATGTTTTTGTCAAACTGACATCAGCTATCTGCTTAAATGAAACCCTTATTATCCAGAAATTTCAAAAAGAAATTTTAGATCAAAATTATTTCATCATCCTTTAACAGTTAAAAGTAGCGTTCAAAGTTTCACATTTTCAGCTAAATATTTTGTTCTTCTTACACTTACTCACAGTCTCTTGTTTTTCATTGTGTTGATACATTTTGTTTATTTTATTTATTTATTTTGTTTATTCTTATCTATATTCTTTCCAGAATGAACCAGCATAATATGAAGGACCCTATGTCGTAACCTCTGTTGCAGTCTGACCTGCACCTTCTCAGACACGTGACATCTTCCTTCTGTTTCCTGTTACTTCTCGTTATTATTTTCAACATTTGTGGGAGGCTAAATTGCTTCAATATCAATAAAAATGATTGTTGCTGAACAGTTATCAGCTCCAGCTCACGTCTGTGATGTACTACATACTTCATTCATAATGTAGTATGTAGTAGGTACCTCATTCTTGTCTGGTGGCCGTTGTTAGGATACCAGTAAACCACCATGAAAACAACTGTACAACTGCACAACAGAAGCTGCTCATGTGGGTGAGCCACCTCATTCACTATGTGATGCTGCATTGCATCATGGGATATAGCATGGGGAGGCTGAGTTGTCATTTAAACACTAAGTTTTCCTAGAAAAACAAATCTATCAGAGTTCTTTTCCCACACTGAAGATGATTAACGTCATTAAGGAGCAGTGACAGATTAATGATGAATAGATGACTTAATGGTTTGAGATGATAAACTGATTAGCTTTTATTTGAGGGATAGTGAGAATATCGCTAGAAGCTTGAAGTTGGTGTGAGAGAAGAGGATGTAGAGGATAGGGTGCAGCGACCACTCAAGGAAAAGCCAAGAAGAAGAAATATATTGATTTTCATTGTATTCTAGTGGTAAAATTAATCAGTAGCTTGATTTAGAAAATTAGTCATGGAAATATGGAATATGGAAATACATTTATCCTCAGCAGAAGACATGCCTCCTTGTTGTTTACACAATTAAATCATCCGAAGAGTGAGTTCAAAGTTAAAATATTGTATGTCTCCTTCAAATGTTAGCAAGTGCAAATGATATCTGAACAAAAAGCATAGGAACATTATATCAATTTTGGGTGAGGATGTTGTTATTGCCACCGTGAGTTTACTGAGAAAATCAACATTAGCATTTATTTAAATATAAAACTGTCACAAAGCTATATTCCTGCTTGATTATAAAGACAAAGCAGGAGAACTTTGTTCATAAATGTCAAACACAAAGTGTTCTATATCAGGACATGAATGCATCAGAACACTAACAACTCAGAAACACTGGACTGTATGGGAGATTTTATTGATTTGCTTTAAATAATTAAACAAATGTATTGATCTGCATCTGTTCCATCTTATTCATGGTCAAGTCAAACTTTATTTACACCACACATTCAAAAGATTGCAATTAACTAAAGTGGCGTACAAGCTAAAACAGATACAATATAAACAGTAAATTCATTCAAAATACTTTATTGATCCCCCAAGACAAATTCAAAATCAATAAATGTCAGTCAAAATGAACAATAAAGCAATAAGGAGATAGATACCCCCTCCAGCTCTTGGACCAGACAGTCTCCCCAGCACGTCTGCCCTGAGGCCTCTTTCCGGTCTGACATGCCTGTAACACCTCTCGACAGAGGCATCCAGACCACCTCAAGTGGCTCCTCTCGATGTGGATGAGCATTGACTCTACTCTTCAGTCTCTCCTGGATGTCAGAACTGACCGTGCTGAAAAAGTGAAGCAAATTGAGGAAAGCTGATCAGCCCCAGCAGTGGTTTCCACGAGTCAAATGAAAACATCACCTAAGCTAGCAATGAAGTGGCTACAGAGAATGGAAGAGCTGTCATCGATGTTAGGAGACAACCAGGAGGCAGGTCAACCACCTTTCTTTTCTTTGGCCTGTGATGAAACACTGATCAGTTGCTGAGGTGATGTAGGTGCAGCAGAAGGGATGCTGGACCTCAAAGGCCAAACAAGAAGAACCGATTTATTCCACAGTGTTTGTTCAGATGCTGATGACATGAAACCATCATGGACCAAGGAGCATGGCGGACGATTGTCCACACTTATCTGGAACAAAGTCAGCAATGAAGGACGCTGTAAACTTCATTGCATCATTCATCAGCAGGTTCTTTGCAACAAACATCTAAGATTTGATCATGTCATGAAACCAGTGGTAAAGGAAATTAATTTTATCCTTTCTAAAGTCCTGTACCACTGCCAGTTCCAGCAGTTTCTGCTTGACATCCAGGCTGAATATGGAGATGTAATATATCGCAACAGCATGAGGTGGCTCAGCATTTTTCTCTCTTTGGACAGTATTTGTCAGAAAAGGGTCAGATACGGGGTGGAGAGCAGACCTGGCTGTTCTGGTTGATATAAAATAGCTTCTGAATGTGCTGAACGTCAGCCTTCAAGGACAAAACGGAGCAGTGAGCCAACTATTCACACATAAAGGCCTCTAAAGCGAAACAGCAACTTTTCCAGTGACACTTGTCCCAAACGGAGCCCTGCTCCACACATTTACCAGCTTTGCGGGATGTCATGGTTGGCGATGTGGGTGTGGAAACAAAGAGGTATGCAGCAGTCATCGCATCCCTTGCCAGCGAGTTTTACCGGACGCTTTTGGGATTTTGCCACAGTTGAAAAGGACTTGTTGCTATTCTCTTCTCCCGTCAGCGTGGACCCTGATGAGGTTCCAGCTCATCTGCAGCTAGAACTGATGGAGCTTCAGTGTGACAACAAGTG
>JBAMYA010114891.1:0-18903 GCA_037176975.1 Arrhamphus sclerolepis
ATTCTTTTTAACTTTGCTATCTTCAGCTTTGGGATGGCATGAACCACTCCAACCCTGAACACGTAAAATGGGCTTCCTCTGTTTTAAAAATCAGCAGCCGCCACTGGTTTGCAGTAATGGCAACATTACAAAACGATAAAAGTGTTTACTTTTCTTTAAAAAGAAAAATAAATGTTGCAGGTCTTAAATGAATGTTTTATTTCTTATGGTGACTTTTACCCCATAATTATGTACTAATTTCAGATTTCTGAAGAGAAAAATATTAATAACAAATAATATGCCAAAGTTCTGTCTACAATTATGCTTGAATTATTTAACATTTGTTCATTTTAATTGTGTCTTTCCTCATTTAATCACAATTGCAAAGTAATTTACAGAAACTTTTACAGAAAAGTCAGTTCTGCAACCATCCAAACATCCACTCTTGTCAAATGTTAAAAACAATGCACAGCATATTCACAGGCATATTTGTTTTATTATGAGACGATTTTCTTTTGCAGATCTATAGCTGTATTACAGAAGAAAAAGAAAAAAAGGTGGAAACAAACCCAACCATGGTTCAACATCAGTAAAGATGTAATATAAGTTACCCTATGAGTATGCATCACTCTACCTTTAGCTCAAAAGCACATACACACACAGTGTGTGTGGAATGATCTGTACAATAAACATTCAAACCTGCACGTGCCCCTTTCAGAGTTACCACAGTGAAATGAAAATTCACACGCAACGTACACAAAATACATGTGACAGAGAGCAGATGTCGCGTAGTTTGATGAGTCACAAGACACACTCGGACACCCACATGTAAAATACCAGTAGCACATCTTTAAATAAAGCACCATCCAATAAAATCCCGGTGTCTTATTGCAAAGTGCTCAAAACTCAAGTGCAAAAATAAGGAGTTTACATAAAAAAGCGCTTCTTCCCTCAGATCAACAGTCTTGCCTGTCTCATCCACAGTCATATACACAAGCACACACACTCTCTCACACACACACACGTTTCAACTGCTATAAAAATGTATGAAGTAAATCACTTTTATTAACTTTAGAAATATTCTCCCGCACCTACTGTTAATCAGTTAATCAGAATCAAAATCATTAGATGTGCAGCTGCACTGCTGGAACATCTGTCAGCATTTCCTGACAGTCTGCAGAACCTGTTGCAGTGCAGGAGGGCTCCCATCAGCAGTGAGCTGTAAGAGAGACATTGCCAAAGCTGCCATGCAAAGGTGTTTTTTTTTTGTTTTTTTTTGTAATATTTTCTTTTCCAAACTTTCTCCGTAAAAGGAGGCAAAATGAGGTACAAAGTAAAGTTCATTCCCACCACCACTTCCATGTCGCAAAGTACTGCACAGATACATTTTTGCTCATTTCTGTCATTCTAGAAATAATTTCTGTCTGTTATAAAAAAAAACACTTGTCAATGAAAAAGGATGCAATCCGAATCAGGAAGTGTGTCTGTAAACTGATGATTGTTTACACTGGAGAGTTCGAGTCATTAAATCAATGCAATCATTTTCACCCAGAGACCCAGATCCCCGTGCCTGCTTTAGCTATCTTTTAACTTATACCACCATAATCTTACCTTATGCCTCCAAACTGTCTCAGTGAATATCTGTGTTTAATACTTAAACGTACTTTGTGGCAATCTAACCACCGCAGACTTTCTGCTTTGACTTCATTGAATTGAAAACATGTCTAAAAGGGTCAGTAATGAGTTTTCATTACAAAATTTAGCAATAAGTTTAGTGCTGGTGCATTCAAGTTCAAATTAATTCTCTGCTTAGCGGGTCTATGACTGTGCCTCTGGAAGGCACCGGCCGGGCTCACGTAGCACAGGGGGCCCCGCCACCACTAGTCCGTTTGGGCTGCGACACAGGAGAGTTTTGGCTGCTGTTGAGGCGGTTTCTGATGAGGAAGTGCTACTACCAGTTATTGGACCATTAAGGTTCCTATATGGCCGCTGCCGGGGTAACGAAGCCCTCCGGCGGGGGGTAGGCACAGCAGCTGAACCACGGAGGCACACTGAGGGAAAACTCAAGCCCACCAAACAGCAGCCTGGGCAAGAAATTACATCATCTTGCTCAAAGGAGCCACTGGTTTGAGAAGAAAGGACCTGGGCTTCACTGTGACCATTAGAGGTCCATTCTCTCCCCCACTGCACCTGCTGGCCAATCACAATGCTTGAGCCATTGTTGTTGTCCAGCCGTGGCAGAGGAGGCAAAGAGGGCGGCCCGTTGGAGATGGGAAGTTGCCAGCCATTGGTCCGTACAGAGGAGGTGGAGGTGGAGGTGAGCAGTGGTACTACAGGTGTGGAGTTCAGGACTCTCTCTGATGGCTCTGGCGATTTGCTGCAGTCCATGGGTTCAGTCAGACAAGCACTCTCCTCATCTTCTCCGTCCTCTTCCTCTTCCTCGTCTAGCCTCTCCAGGGAGACCATCTCCAGCTCAATCGGAAGACCTGAATCCTCCTCCATACTCACCTCCTTCTTATTTAATAATTCCAGTTTCTCTGTAGTGTCAATGTGATGTACATGCAATCTTTCCTCCCTCTTTCCTTCTGACATCCATGTAATCTCCTTTAGGCCATAATCCACATCCTTGGCCTTAATTCCTGTCTCTTGGACATCATCATCTTTTTTCTCTTCCTTCAATTCAGTGTCATTTGGGAAGCCTACAGTCCGGCTCATTTCTGGGGTACAGGGGAGTGATTGGCATCTCCTCGGTAGGGTCCGTGTCCCTGGTGTCCCTCTGAGGAGGTTGGGGGAGGCACATTGATGTGTTGGTAGGGTGAAAGTCAGGGAGATGACAGACTTGCTTGGCGTGTCCAAAAGTTTACAGCGTCCACCGTTTAGATCCTGTCTGAGAGAAAAAGGGTTGACCCGCGCAGGCGTTCCAAAGAGCCCAGGAGTCAGGGTCACAGGAGGAAACATGTCCGACTGGCTCCTCGCCAATCCTTGACGCAGCTGACTTTGGTCTCCAGGGTGACAGGGAGAACTTCGACGACGGTACGGGCTGACGTCCACAGTTACAGGTTCTGAACAATGGTAGAGGGGAAAATACATGCAAGACAGTATTATGTCAGAAAACAGGCCAGACAAGCAACATGCCACTTAAAATGTATTTTTAACTTTACTCGTGTGCACATTAACACCTTCATTAATGTTATAATAAAATCATATTTTCGTCACTCAATGTTTTCAGTGTGTCTTCGAGCTCTCAGCCTGACAGCTACACAGTTAAACTGGCTCCATGTTCCTTTCATCAGCTGTTTTTTCACAAATAATTCTTATTGCTAACATTTTCATACCAGTGAGACACTGGAAGGCTCTTTATCTCTAGTTCAACTGCAACTACAGCTGAATTTATTTATTTTAAAGTACAGGAAAAGCAGTTTAGGAGGCAATCTTCAGAAAGTACCTGAATAATCTCCAGCCTTGCAAACCTGACAGTTGTGTCAGTAATGAGACATTATTTCAAGGGTGAGAATCTATACCCAGCTGTGTCAGTTTGTTTCAGTAGAAATTATGAATTATGGATCACTTGAGGTGGGAGGGTGGGGTGGTGGTTTGCTTGCAACTGTTCCTTTACTTGTTATTTAATATTTGCTCACCAGTCATCCTCTGGGTCTCTGGAAAGTGCTTAAAGACAATGTATATTGTAATAGATGCTGTATAAATAAAGTTGAATTGAACTGAATTGAAAATTGATGTAAAAAACAGAAAACGGAGAAGTGTGTTCAGGAAAGCAGTGCTGTAGTTTGTTGTGGAGACCCTTTGATGCATTTACCGAGGGCAATAGAAGCCTCCCTCTCTTCTTCTTTCCCCATGGCCTCCAACGTAAAGACAATGTCAGAGAACGAGGGACGCCTTTCTGCACTCATCTGAAAATAAAAACAAAGTCAATGTTTTTTCAGATGCTAACAGTGAGGAGAAACTGGTAGTGAAATGTCTTAATAGTCCCTGCTCATAGGAAACATAATTGTTAAAGACGTATATGTACTCACATTACAGCAGGTAACAGCGAGGCTGAAGAACGAAGATGGACAGTCCCCAATCATGTTCTCAAATGCATCCACGTCCAGACCAAAGTCCTACAAACATAAAACACACACAAAAAATGTTTTAATTGTATAAAATAATACTCTCGCTCCACGAGGTAGAAACAAAGATGGCAGATCTCAAAGTCCAAGAGACTCAGTGAGCCCCGCTCTCATAAGAAGTACCATCTCTCCTTCTTTCTATGAGAAAGACGTAATCAGTCTTTGGATTCAGCCCTGGGACACCGTGGATGATGACTGACCGTTACCAAACACTAAAGCAGTCCAGCTCATTTGGGCATGTATGAATGGTACGTATGAATGCACGAGTCTGAAACCCTGTGTGTCCACCTCTGCTACGTAGCAGTGCTCATGCAACAGAGAAGAATGCATCTCAGTTAAGGACGACATGGGTGGACATCCAGTACATGGATTCTTTCTTCTCGGCAAGATGAAGCTAAACTTAAGTTTGAAGAAAAAAAAAAAAAAAGTTGATGTCGACCAGTCAACTGACAGCAGTGTTTTGTAGTTCCCCCTGGCCCACTGGTTTTGGTAGTGGAAAAGAGATGTAAAAAAAATCCCTTATTTTAACCTAGCTTTACTCAAACATCAACCTAGGTTTTGTGTGCGCTGTCACTATTCTGTGAGTACGAACATCCCCCTCTGAGAGGTGATGACTGTAAACAAAACCCCAACTTCATGTAAATGTGACAATACCCAGAAATAATACACAGCATGAAACGTTGTTCATGCAGTGGAATTGGTGTGTCTGAAATTGAATAAACTCTGATTATATCGTACAGTAGTGTATGACATAATAATAGCAGGGTGCAAACGTGCTCACTGCTTTGAAGCTCAAAATCCAGATAAAAACGTTTATTTCCATACACACAAATACAGTGGGACCACTGTACACTCTAATCCAAACCCAAACACGAGGAAAAGCTTTATCAAATTTGTATTTACTTTACAGAAAGTGAAGATTAAAGGAGTATTAGTCTGTTGCCAACATTGGAATCAAAAATAGTTTGATGTCAGCAACATTAGTCTTTCTGGTTCTGGGTTGTAGACATTTTATGACAGTATGTCCTCTGTCTCGCTTCTGTATTTACACCTGTTGCTCTATGAAGAAAATCACATACATATAGTATATGAAATGGAGGACTGAGCACAGTTTTTAGTGAACAACTGTAATCTCTCCTGTTACAGTTCATTGTACCGCCCACTTTCACATTCTGGATCTAATTCTGGACCAAATAAGCATGTAAGGATCTGAGGTCATGTGCATTAAAATAGAAATAACATGTTGATATGTTAAAATACATAATGCACATATTCACATTAGCTCTGCCCATCACCTACCCTCCAGGAAATCATCTTAACAGCACTTCAGCTAAGATTCCCTCAAAATACCACCGTAATAACTAATGTTCCCACACTGGGATCTATAGAAGTACCTGAACACAGAAACAAACTGTGACCTGCTGCAGACCCTTACCTCTGTCCTGGGTAAGAAATCAGGATCAGCTTCAATGCGAGCAATGATCTCACACAGGATGATGCCATAAGCAAAGACGTCCACCTGAGCAAAGCAGAGGAGGAAGATATCAGTTTAGTCCAGCTACTGTATGTATGCATGTGTGTGTACATATGTGTGTGTGTGTGTATACATGTATAGTTCTGACTGAAGAATGTCATTAAAAAAAAGATAATTATGAAATAATTTTGGTAATCCTAACTGGTCTAAAACAGGAAAGGTTTAGTCTGGTTTATTCTCAAGACAGTGAATAAAAGCTTTGTTATTTTTATTCTGTGTATGTGAACGTATCTACAGTGCATGATACAGAATTTGTCACATACAGTGAATATTGTTTCAGCATGGTCTGACCATCCGTCTCATGAGTACACTGTAAAAAGACCAGTTCTTTAAAAACATAGCCTGTTACCCAATAAAAGAATGAATGTTAAAACAGAAAAGAAAAGAATCGTGAGCTAACATTTGACACTTGTTCCAATCAAGTACAGCTGCAGCAAATCTCCAACCTGCACGAGTGTGGTTTACCGTTCATCTATAAATGTTTAACCTACAATAGAAAGATGGATTATTTCTTCAACAGTGTTGTAATTTTGTATAATTCTCCAAAGGGGTATAAACTAGGTTTACCTTCTCATTATACAGCTCTCCTCTCAGAACTTCAGGGGCCATCCAGTAAGGAGAGCCCACGATAGCCAGAGGCTGCTTTTCAACACCATCACTGCGGGGAAACCAAGTTAAGTCATGTGATCCATGTGCAATGAACTCAGTTAGAGCATTTTCTAGAACTGACTTTTATTCTTTTGCTTTGGGTTAAAGTCAGCTTGTAACACCTCACTCTCTGTCTCTTTACATTTGGGACGACTAATAATGAGCGTCTCTGCCAGCTGGGAAGTTGGTGATAACACAAAGGCATCAAGCACACACGCTGCATGGACACCTCCACATGTAAAAGGACCACAACAAAAGTGAAAACAAAAAGTTTTTGGGTGGTTTCACCCCTCTAACCTGTAATCGGGGATCTTCTCTGCCAGGCCAAAGTCTCCAACCACAGCGGTGAACTTGCCATTTTCACAGCGAACCAGACAGTTCTGCGCAGGGAAAGACATTTACATGTGCAACAACTTCTGGTAAATTGTGGTGCTTAAAACCTTCTCAGAGCAACCCAGTACTGTAATGTTGGCGGTGGGTTTAAAGTTAGGCTGTTAATAATGATAAATAAATACCAAAAGAACAAACAACTTCTGATTCTATAGCCTGTAGAACCACCTTTAGCAGCTAAAAGCATCAATCATTTTCTGTCACCTCACTTTGTTGTGGAAGAATTTTGACCCGCATTGTTATAAAGCTGCTTCAGCACACTGAGGTTTGCAGACAATTGTTTCTGCACAGCTCTGTTAACACATTGATTAAGTTCTTTTTCTTCCATCTTGCTGCAGACATGCTGGTGTGCTGGAGATCACTGTGTTGTTGCATGACCCACATTTTGCCAGGTTTCAGCTATCAGAACAATCTTTATTGCGCTAAATCTCATATATCCCCAGAAATGACATAAATCTTCATATGAGAGACCCTTCAACTGTTGTTTCCTAACATTCATTTACTTGAGTGTTGGTTTTCCTGTTAATTTTCAACAGGATGACGCTGTCATCCGTCTCCTAGCAACTGAATGAGATACAGGAAACCAGCTCTGAAACATTAATGTCCACAATGTGAAATTCTCTCCAAACTAAGGTCCTTTGAATAACATCTGAAACTATAACGTCACTTCAATAAGTGTGTAGTGATCATCAGTACTGGTATCCATGTTTCATATCCTCATGTGCTCACGTGCAGTACCTTGGAGGTGAGGTCTCTGTGAAAAATGCCTTTGCTGTGCAGATACTGCAGGCCTCGGGCGATGTCCAGAGACAGACCGATCCTGGTGGTCCATGACAGATACAGATCACTGTCCAGCAGCTGCTCGAGGTTACCACCGTTTATGTACTACAGACAGAGAGAGCAAGTAAAAGCATGGTCAGGATGTGCTCGTACAGATTCTTACTGAGTGATCTAGGTTGGGATCTAAGTTGAAAGTACGAATTGAAAATGAGACACACGGATGTTTACAGGACGGATGCTCTTCAACAGGAACACAAATCTGAGAAACAATTGGCTTCCTTGATTCTTTCTTGATTTTGAAAGAGACCAACAAAGGTGACTGTTTGAATTTTCTTTTGCTATTTTATGGCTCTAAATGAGCTTAAATAATAGTACATTTGCCATAATATTAATCAGAACCTTTGTTTTAGCTCTTCATGCAGTCACTTTTGTTGAAAGATTTTAATAATTTGCATGGCCGATGATAATATCTTCTCAATTTACAGTGGATTTTTCTTTGGTATTTATTTGGTATTTATTTTGCATGTTGTCAAAAAAGTAAAAGAAAAAGAAAACATGTCAGTTTAGGAGAATGTAATGTTCTGCACTCTTCCGCACATTTTTGGGTAAACAGAGTCCTCTGGTGGTGAAACTAAGCACTACACTGCATGTGAACTTTATATCAGCAGTTTAGATTAGAAAACCCTCCATAATCTATATGAAGCAATCCATAATTCCAAATGAATACACACTAATTATTTCTGCTCTGGCTTATCTTAGTATGATCTTCTCACCTTGGGGTGTTCATTTTTTTTCTGTCTTGTTATAGATATACTGAGGAAAATATAAAAAAAAAAAAAACTGTGCCAAAGTGAAAGATACTTACAAGTGAGACCCTTGCAATTAAATGAGTAATTTATAGAATATATTACGCAGAGAGCAGTCACATAGTGTTTTACAATATGAAAACATTAAATAAAATTAATTAAAATGAAAAGTATATGTAAGAGTTATAAAGGAGAACTCAGTTGAATCAACTTTTGAAAACCAGGAAATGCAGACAGACAAACATTTACCTCAGTCAAAGCGTGGAGTTGCCCTTCATGCACACAAACCCCAAGAAACCTGAGGAGATGAAGGTATACATGTTGGAAAATCAGTTACAGGTCATCTGCTGCTCATGATTTCTCACAATACTGTAATTAAATACTTCTTAACTAAAGACACATAACTAGAGCTGTGTTCTAATAAAGGGAATAACACCTTTCATGAAAAAATGTTTTCCATTTGATTTCACTGAAAATCTACAAAGAGACTGTTGGGGATAATGACTTCATGTTTTCCCTTCAAATTTAAATTAATAACACAAAGTCTGCAGTCATGTACACGACTGACCACATTTATCTGTAGACACCAACTAATGCCTTCAGACTGAAGCTGCTACATGAGATGTGAGAGCGACAAATGTTAAATTATAAAAATACAAGAGGTGATTTAAAAAAAAAATCATGTGAATAGAGGTACAAGTACCTCCGCGTACTAAGAAAGGCTGCCAGTTTTAACCACTAGGTGGCAGTAATGCATTGCACTTAGGAGCTTTTTACAGCGCAACCAATTATGGTTTAAAATAAATAAATAAACAACAACCCAAAATAAGCTATATAAATAATTTTCTTGTCATTTTCTACCTTTAGACAACTATGATGTACTTGTGCAATGCTGCAGAGTGTAAACCTCATCCCAAACCCTTCATGGATGATGAAAAAGGTATAAATCTGCAAAGGCCCTCACACTCATAGAGAGCAGTATTCAGGTAGCCACTCTTGAAATAATTTAAATAAACCCATGGTCGGTGGAGTTCGTAGCCATGTGCTACGAGCAGACAAAAGAAGACAAAACAATTGAACATTTATGGCTGGATGGTGGGGTGATGTGGCAGCAGGTTTGTCCAGTTATAAAGTTCATGGTTAAAACTCGGATCTATTTGAATGCTACACAAGTACTGAACATGACTGAATCTTACTTTTTATAAGACTGCATATGTCATTAAGTGTTATTGAATGTTGAAGTTCAACAACAGCAGACTGGCTGGTTTTGAGCGATGCCACAATTAAACAACACTGATCAAGCAGAAAAAAAATCAAGTTAGTCAATCTACAGATTTAATATCACAATAGAAATACCACATTTATACCAACCTGAGTATGTTGGGATGGCAAAGCCTGTTCATAAGCTGCACTTCTCGTAGCATGTTAGCTTTGTTACTTGCAAGTGTGTTCATTTTCAGCGCCATCACCTGACCTGTGATCCGATGCTGCACCTGGACAGAAATCAGAGACGATTCACAGTAAGAAATGTCATAATAGCGCACATACAGTGAAAAAAAATGTGTCGTTTCAGCCACAAAACAGAGAAAGATGCTTTTACTTTATGTAGAGCTACCTGAGCCTAAAAATCACCCTTCACCCTTTAAGTAATTTGAGCTTTCGTTCATTATGAGAAATACACGGGCAAACACAAACTTTTTCAATAGAGGTATTAATGAGTGTATGAAAAAAATCAAGTTGTAAATGACGCTTTTAAAGTCTTCAGTCCTGTTGGTGTTCTAAGGAGACATCAGTCTGCTACGTCTGTGCATTTGATAAGAAAGGGATGTTTGAACGTACGCCTTTATGGGATCAAATATCATAAGTGGTGTATCTCTAAGCAAAATCATTTGGAGACACAACCCACCAGATACACTGGAAGCATCCCAGAAGAAACCCTCTGCCCAAAGATCAGAACTAAAGTCTCTTTTGGTGTTCAGCAGTTTTATGTATTCATTCATATATGCACTTTTCTAGTCTTGTTGACTAATACTTTAATACTATAGGCAGCCTTCACCCATCCAGACACACATGTCCACGTTTACCTACACCTGTCTACTGATGTCACTGAAGGACACTAACTAACATGCTGACCTTGTCTGACCCTCTGGACACCTCTGGACTGCAGCCTTCAAATGTTTACATGCATTCATGCCTCTCCTCTCGATGTCCTTCATCACCTCTGTCCTATCCTCCTCCTCCTCCTCCTCCTCCTTTCCTTCCTTTATCTAGTTGGCCTTCAGCAGGAGGGTCCCCCCTTATGAGTCAGGCCCTGCTCAAGGTTTCTTCCCCTAAAGGGGAGTTTTTCCTTGCCACTGTTTGGCTTAAAAGGTTCTTCTCCCACAAGGGAAGATTTCTACTTGCAGTTGTTTCTTATCTAATGTTTCTTTACTTAATATTTAAATATATTACTAATGCTTGATAATATTTGTTCGGGGGTCTTGCTCTGGGTCTCTGTAAAGCATATAGAGACAGTTTGTACTGTCACAGATGCTATATAAATAAAGTTTAATTGAATACAACACTGTTTCAGTCTACAGCTATCTACACAGGACTGTTTCCTGCTGGGTCTAAGCGCTGCATCTTTCAATCGTACACCACTGAACGCACCAGGGGCAATGTGGGGGTCCTTTTAAAAACCTTTGGGTAATGCATAATCTCAAGAATCAGATCAAACAAGCAGATCAGACTCCTCCTCTTCTCACCTGGTGGGATCCAGAGGTCAGGAGAAGTTTGAAACCGCCACAAACCTTCACACAGTTGGTCATTCAGTCATAGTGGGAAACGTTTGGGTCATATAATGCTGAACTGTTCTTAAATTCAACAGCATCCTTCACATTTCATATAATTGTTATCAAATGAAACACTTGCACCGTCTACTCATCATCACATAGCTTAGTACATGCCTACAGACATTAGACAAGTGGAGTCCAAACTGAAATATGTTTCATCCTAATAAGAAATTGTTAACACACAGATGTCCTTGATAACCTTTGGGGCTGGGTCACAAAAACTCTTTTTCTACATTGATTAGGAAGGTCACATTATGAAGCCCGAAGCTACTGACTCTCCACAATAATGATGAAACAACTGTGTCTAAATTAAGGACGTACAGCAAAGATGGCGCCATAAATCAGCTATTACACTGCATTCTGGGGTTTCTCAAGCTGTCTGTTGCATTTTGTTTAACATTAATGACTTCTGTTGTTACAGCGTCTGGAAGCCCCATCCCACTCTTCACTTAATAGACAGCGTCAGAGGTTGTCAGGACGATGGCGAACATGGAAACCTGCAGCTGCAGTAGGTCAGTGGTCATGTGCATGACTGGCTGGGTCACCTACTGGGTCACCTACTGGTAATAAATGCAGGGAAAGTTCAAGCAGTGTCAGGACCTGCCAGGGTATGCTCCTGTGTTTATGAGTTTGTGCGCATATATACGTGTGTGTGTGTGTGTGTGTGTGTGTGTGTGTGTGTGTGTGTATTAATAGCGTAGCACTAATAGGCTTTCTCTGGATTTCCCATCACTCCTCCTGATCTGCACAAATCCACTGTTCCACTACCGAGGCCTCGCCCAACTGCATGCGCACACACCCACTGTATGCATACACGCTACATGTACACACAATAGGCTGAGTTTCACCACTTCTAAAATGCACACAATCCACCTTGGATAAAGCCAAGATCTTTAAAAAATACTTGGAATTTCCACGAGCAAAACCCTCCTGAGCTGCGTGCGATTTGTGATTAATTTCAACCTCTGAAAAGACTCTTGTGTTTGTGCTTATTTGTGAAATCTTCATACCATTAGGAAAACCAGCATTTCAAACTGTAAATGATCAGCTTCACTCAAAGTAAACAAGGATCACTGTTCAATTATGTACTGAGGTTAAAGGGAAATGCAAGGCCAGATTTAAAAAATAAAAATAAATAAAAATAGACCATTTAGCTCGTGCTGTGTTCATGCCAAACAGCATGGCGAGGGATATCCCTCATGGAAGTACCAAGATGTTCAAGAAGCAGGTGATCTAGCTGGATTTGTTCAAGTGGATGCATCCCAGCATGCTCATGGTAATAATCGTGTGAGTCATTTACCAACAGCACACACCTGATTGGTTTCCGCACACTAACCTATCACAGACGGTGGCCATGCTAACCACTTGTTAAAATAGTGAACAGGAAGCAAACTGTATCAAGACCGAAGATGCATAAGTTGAAGTAAAACAAAAGCCAGAAATCCCTAAACTAGCAAGCATCTGTCTTCATTTTGTTGACGCACCATGAATAATGAAGAATATCCTGGAACTGGACGCAGTCAAATGAGAAGAAAGGTTAAGTTTAAAGTTTTCCACCTCCAACACGATATCAAAGGTAAACGAGGAAGCCAATAACACATCTCACAGTTGCAAAAATGAGTCAGTTGCACAGATGTAATTACTGCACCTCTGCCATATTTTGAATAAAGCAATGCACAAACTGTTTTAGTTATTTGAAGAGTTTTTGATGTCCAAGTGTGCCATGCGTGGCCACCTTCTCAAAATGGCACGTTGTGTTTTAATAACAGATTCTAATGTAGTACTGTGTGGGAACTACAAGCTGTGCCCTTTTTTGCTTTAAAAAAGAATAATTCTTGTAATAATACTTGACAAAAACAGACTTTAAAATGTTACAAGAGAGGAGGCTTCGGAGGAAAAACCGCCACAAGGCCTCTGGATTGATGATCACACGCCACGCCAGACTCCCAGAACCTCTGAGGGTAATTTGGAATCTACAAGGTGAGCGTGACAGTGAAAGAGAAAGGATCTTAGGCAGCGACGTGGGTACTGGAATAGTTGTCCAGCCAAAGCCCGGAGTTAACCCGCACAGAGCACCTGTGTGGACGCACAAGATGAAAGTTTAGACGCTTAGCAAACAGTCCATTAGAACTTGAGAGGATCTGCCAAAACCAGGTGTGTAAAGCCTGCAGACACCAACCCGAGAAGAGATGAAGCGCTGCATCCAGAAGGCTTTCAGGTGAAGATGACAAAGACTTCAGTTTTTGATTTGTAACACGTCAGCAAATACATCTAAAGTGTGTTCTCACTTTCTCATAATCAGTTACTTTGTGTACATTGCTTGAGAGCAGAACATCTTCTTCACTTCAGCAACTAAAAACATCGTAAAACAACATCCAGTCACCTTTAATTATGAAGCAAAATAGAATTATAGGTTAACCATAATTATTCTTCATTTAGAAAAAGGGAAAATAGTTTTATATAAATATAAAATGAAAACCAAAATACAATAGTAGAAAACATCAGGTAAAACAGCTACTATTGTATTTTAACTCAAATCTAATAGATGATAAATAAAAGCTACAAAAGAAAAATGCAGAATATTGGCAATGTGGGACAATTGTGTTGTGGTACAATAAAGGATTATCTCATCTCATCTTGTAAAGAGAGTTGGCAGAAGGCCACATCGTACAGAACTGAAAGCTGAAGAAAAAGTCTTTAAATGTGGTGTAAAATGATTAGAGTGGAGCCATTTGCATCAGATTGTGCACTTCAGAGCTAAGAAAGTGCAGCAGGAACATTCTTAAGGCTCCTGATGGACTGAGAAGTACCAAATATGTTTACTTCAGTCTGTTTACTTTATTTACATTAGGTAGGTGGTGAAACTGCGTGTTTGTAAGGCTGCATGAGACAGTAAACGGACTGAACTTATGTAATGCTGCCGGTGTTCTTTATGTAGGCGTATTCATTTTCAAACACATACACTTAAAAAGGATAATGAAAGAGAAAATACGATACTTTACTGGCATTCGGCAGTTGAAAACTGGGATAACTTTAGAGTAACAAATGTATTTAGAATGAATAATGATGTCAAAATGCTCGGTTGGTTGCGATTCCTTTGCTTCCAGGTGTGTGAAGTTTTATCTCCTTCAGATAAAAGCAGAAGAATGTGGGCTGGAATCCACTTGGTGAACCCTCACCCTTCGCAAATACTGCAACTGCTGCTTTACATGGTCCTCAAGGCTACGAGGTGCTGAAGAGGTGATCATTTACATATGTTCCAACACAAAGGCGCACACACACACACACACACGCGCACACACACACAGGTGCTGTCTGACTAATCTGCTTAGTCTGGACAGCGAGTCCTTCCCTCAGATCAGTGTGTCAACTCACAAGGAGAAGAAATGTCTGTGCAAAACACACAAAAGAATACAAAAATCACACACACACTGAGCATTACGTGAGCGAAAAAAAAAAATCACTTGAGGAGAAGTTAACAGTGAAATGCTGGAAAGTCTAATAATACTTCTTTTTCTGTAACATGTAGATCTAAAAGAATGAATGAATGACTGAATGAATATACGGGCAGAGCAGAGTGAAGTGGAACCTGATCACAAATAATTACATAAAATGACCTATTTTAGGCTCTTCGATATCACATTTCATGTTGTTTGCAGTTTTTTGATGCATGGTGCATCATTAAAACCCACAAAGGTTCTTTTAAGGGTTACAAGTGGCAACTGGCAAAGCATTATGAACTGGACTGGATATTTGAAAATTTCAGAAAAAGATCAGCTTCCTGAAGGCTTTTATTTATTCAGCAAGGTCGTGGATTTGAATGGGTTGATCCTATTGTTGTGCAGAGGGTGTAGAGGGTGTGTGGCATTGGTTATTTTGCTTAGCGGCTTGTGCAAAGCTTTTCTTTCTAGGGTCAGGTCCAGGGACTCAGGAGCAGGTACAAAACAAACCTTCTTTATCAGGATATTTCTGGATCTTTTTTTTTTTTAGACTCACTGCCTCTGATCCTGCAGCTGTAAAAAGCAGCAGCACAGGGACACACAAGATATGGAAAATAATAATAATAATGATAATTAAAAAAATAATAATAATAATAACAAGACATATAAATAAGGCATCTTATTAATTTCCTGACTTGTACAGTTTCTCTAGAATTTAGCATTTGGTTGCTACAGAAATTATATACAAAAAATAAAGGCAATACATGAAATCAAAAGTCGGTTAGTTTCAGGCAACAAATAATGCATTCAAGTATTTTAGTTTAAGGAAAAGTAAATGGTTCGGCCTGCCTGAAGTTAGCTGAGAAAAGAAAAAAAAAGGACTCAACTTTCTCAAAATTGGATCTCATTTAATGAATCTGTGTTTGCGTCCTTCAGGCAGGACTCCCGTCAGCACTAGACTGGGGTATCAGAGGACAACGAACAAATGAATTCAGATTTTTTTTTACATAAGATTATCATTTAAGATTTAGAACAGACTCATTTGTGGGTCCTTTCACTGATATGGAAAACACAATATTCAGATACACAATGAGAAAGTCTCATTTAAGAAGCTGCATTGTTTGAGGAAACTGTCTCACGCACACATTTAATAATAAATGCGGTTCTTGTATATGCTTGGCCTACGTTTTAGATACCGTATATAAAAACATTATGGACGACAATTATGAGTTTGTTTGTGGCACTCTAATTTAAACAGATACCCAACATTGTGGTTTTCAGTTACTTTCACAAGGGGCTTCAGGTGTTTGTTTGTTTAATTAGATTTATTTTTTTCAACATAATACCAAAAACTTTATCTGACAGTGTCTGGCACATTTTTTTTTTTACACATTCTTTAAGTCTTATCAGCATTTTGCACCTATTTTTACTCCATTGAAATGTCCTAGAATTCAAGATGTGCAGTAAATACAAAAATAAATCAATGTGCAGCAATGACACACACAAGGTTCTTTCAAAACAATGACCATGACTATTCTCCGTTTCTTGAAATAGAATTAATAGCATCAAAGATTATCAGTAATATTAACTTGCCTCTGCAGCCTGATGAAAGTTTGAATAAATCCAAAAGGTTATCCCAAATTAACCAAAGTTTATACACTTTTCCCTCTAAAAGAAGTGGATGCCACAGATGCTGATTATTCAAAAATGATTCAAATCTGTTTAATTATCTGTCTGATTAATTTGCCAGTGTAAAATCCACATTCAGGTCTTCAGGTTATTGTTGGAATACTCTTTTGCATTTAAGCGTACCCCCAAAAAGATGATCACAAGTGATAATGAATTACATAATTGCATTCAGTCCAGAGGAATCCTCAATTTCAAAAAAAAAAAACTTAAATAAAGCAATCTCAGGTAAGAATAGGAGAAAATACAGCCTGCAGCTGTGACCATGTGTAATATTCACAGCAGCACGTGTAAATCCTGTGAAGCAGGCAACTGCTTTCAGGCCCTTACACATTCACACATGCATTCATCATCTATGTCGAAACGGAGAAGCAGATCCAGATTCCTGAACCCAAAAAACACACCCCATCACGTGCAAATTAGAGTAAAATAGTTTGCAAAATATCAAACAGGAAGTCACAGTCCTGATATTTTCTCTGCAGGTGAAACACGCCGTGCCTCCATACGCACAGACAGCAGCTTTCAGCATAAGAAAGTCGATTTCTGATGCATACTTAAAGGAATCGTGCTCATTAAAAACTCTACATTTCAAGTCTGGAAAATTATTACTGTGATGATTTGCTCACTCACCTTTAAACTGACTCAGTCTTAAAAATATACATGTATGTTTCCAAGAGAACACAGTTTGGGATCCTGACGAGTCAAAGAGGTTTTACAGATGATTTACAAAACAGCTTTCTTAAAAACATACAGGAAGCACGTTGGTGTGGTGTGTTTTTCTGCCAAATTCCAGTGTTTAACTGACTTCAATGTACAGCATCATCACTGGAGGATACTGTGTCTTTGTTTTACAGTGTAAGCCAAAGTGAACAGACAGAAGCTTCAACCAACCACAAAGAGGCTGTGGTTGGCTCAGCACGTGACGTCACATACCTTGAAGACCTCAGAAAAGAAGCCGGAGCCAATCTTCTCACAGAAGAAGTCATCGATGCGGGCCAGGCTGGACACGGCACTCCTCAGGGCTCGATATGAGGATGGCCGGATGCGGTTGGGTGCGTGGATACTGTGAAGAGGGGGCTCATCTGGACCTCCATGGCCCTCCTCGGGGTCGCAGAAGAAGCACTCTGCGTGGTAGTCCATGGTACTGGTGGATCACCAATCCCCCAAGCCAATCCTTCCCACAGGGAAACTAAAGTGTGTGTTAGATCACAACAGTCCTGAGGCAATCAGTGATGGTGCCTCCCACCATCATGGTGTCAGAATAGTCAGACTGTATCCTATTAGGTTTAAGAGTGATGTATCAACCAAATATGTTTCGCCCACAATTCTCCCGGTGTGATGTCATTGGTTTTCCAGGTCCCACTGATGAAGGCTGCAGTGGACTTCAGCTTCCTGATAAACTATTTCTGAAAATAATGTGATCTTTCCTCAGATCGCCAAATTCCTCATTTGTTCAGCATCCTATCATAAACATACGTTGATTAGAAGTCCATTGTATGGATCGTGTTTATTCATCCATGCTGCCAAATTTCACTCTGGCTCCACTGCAGGAGGTAACTCCAATTCTCCAAGTCGTTGCCGTGGTGCTTGTAGATATTCCTGCAGTCCCTGAACGCCTCGTTCAGGCTCCGGTCCCCCCTGTCAGCCCGTTAGTCAGTCAGATATGAAACTAAAACTGCAAGGAAGCAAAAGATGACCATGCACAGGTGCCTGTGGATGAGATACAGAAATCCAGTTGGAAACAACAAAGCACTGAACACGAACAGGTCTGAAGATGAAATACAGAAACAGTCGACGATGCAGGCAAATATCACCAGTTTGTACATTAAGAGCACAAAGCAGAGCAAAATCCCTCTTTAAAGCCAGCCTAGGCCTGGTCTGTTTAGCCACAGGGAATCACCTCACAGGGCGATAAGCCATAACCTCCTCTGGATGACATCGACCTGCAGCTAGGCTTACTGATAATTACGGGCCTCCTTCAACACAGCATTTTACTATTCCCCCAAAACTTACAGTAAATAACATCTAGATTAAATAGGATGAATAACTAGGATAATATCTTTAGAATATGTATATTCCAAATTTCATTATTATTATTATTTTTATAATAACCTAATCTTCTGTCAATAACGGGAGCTGTCAATGACAGCCGGGTAACGGAGGCTCGGCTGAAGGCTCACCGCGTTAGTCTTGGAAGGAAAAATGTCTGAACCAGCTGAGCTGGAGGTTAGAAATAATGCTCTATACCTTCGTTTCTACTGTCGATAATCCCGTCTGCCTTTCTGTTTCTCCGCCCGCTTGTTGGGATCGACTACCATAATGACACAGCCTGGAGTCAAAGCAGCAAGAGTGGTATGGAAGGTTTCCTGTTGATCCTTTCACAATAAAAAATGGTTGCGGAATGTTGGCAAGTAGATGTAGTAGGAGTAAAGTAATTTATTATTTATTAAAATTTAATTAACTTTTCTTTTCATTTCTAGAAGGCTATCCTAAATACTTTAAAAAAAAACGAAAATTACAACCTTGTAAGTTTGGTGGTCATGTTTCCTGATATTAAGCACGTCAGTGTATATACATATTATATATATATATATATATATTTATATATATATATGTAGGCCTATATGTATATCTATAGATAGATAGATAGATAGATAGATAGATAGATAGATAGATAGATAG
>JBAMYA010114902.1:0-18899 GCA_037176975.1 Arrhamphus sclerolepis
GTATATATATATATATATATATATATATATATATAGATAGATAGATAGATAGATATGTACACATATATAAAGTCCCGTCCAGAAATCCAACAGTGGAGCTTGCGTAACTTTTAGATTTGCAAACAAAACTTTAAGGGGCGTGGAAAGGGGCGTGTTTTCTAAATGTTTAGCTTTGCACTCAGTGATTGATTTAACATTTAGATTTAACATTTAAATTTAGATTCAACATTTAGATTTAGATTTTAACATTTTGATTTGGATACAATATTTAGATTTAACATTTATTTTCGTTCACATATAACCACATTTTTAAATGTCTCGAATGCATGTAAAATAAGCGAAATATGAAGAAAACGAACTAAATGTGGAAAATATATGAGTTTGAAACCTGTGGTGATGTTTTTTACATTTGGTACTCCATACAAATCACATCCAAGTCATGCTTTATGTTCCACAAACAATCCTTTCTTTTCATCCAAATAATCTTTATTACTTTCACAGTCAAGTTTGATTTTGGTTTAAGATGAAAGGTACACGCATCCTTAAAATCCCAGACATTTCAAAGCCGATGGAAGCTTTGTATTCATATGTTTGCAGAGTCCATGTTGAATATCTTCCATCCACGGTGCAGCCAGTCACGCTTCCATCAGATTAGGCCTCAGTAGACTTACTGGGCTTTCTGCTGTTTGGTTTTCACTGCTGCCTTTAGTTTTGTATAAAAATACCCAAAATTCTGTAAAAAAAAAAAAAAAAAAAAAAAAAGGGCAAAAGAGACTGTAAGTTATATACTTTTTATTTATTTAATTTTATTTAAATATTTATGCTTTGAAACTATTCAGTGGTGGAGAATGTGTTTACTTGTTTGTTTGTGTTTGGATAAATAATGTTTGAATTCCACAGTGTAAAAGTAATGACGTCAGCTGTGACACGTTACTCAGCTTCATGAGATTATTAATATTCATGTTCTCATGTAAAGATGGGTTGTTGCTTTTTTTCTGTGTGCATGTCACAATAGGCTGAGATGGAACCTATTTTAAATGTGTTTCCAAATGCACTTAAATTTATTTTCTCAATGAATCACAAAGTCTCAAAAATAGTGAAATAGCTGCATAATTGATTAATCATTCACCTGTTCTTTAATAAACTGTTAAACTGATTCATATGTGCATAAACCCTAAGATGCAATATCTGCAATGGAGCAAAGGCGTAAGAAAAGAAGAATCTTGAGAAAACTACAGCTAATTCATATCTGTGCATGATTAAAGTGCTTCAGTTAAAGAACTTTTCTAGGATGCAGAAATTCATTACAAATCAACAATGTAAGAGTATATTAACGTACCTGAATTGCATAGTAAACAATCCCCAAATATGCAGCAATGCAGCCGCCCAGGAAGAGGTCAAAGGCTGCAGGCTTCACCCTAAAAGAAAATGCATGAGCATCCTGATGTCTTATTAAAGTCAGCACACGTGCAAGAGCCATGGAGGCCTCGAGACTTACCTGTACATCACTACCTGCTGATTCATTTGGTCGAAAAAGGTGATGTCAGGGTCTCTGGGTGAAGAAATAGCCCACATTGCTTTAGTGTTTTATTATCTTCAGAACAGTCGAGCACATTGACAAGTGTACTGTATATGTCACCTCTTGTCCTGGCGGAAAGTGTGTCTGTGCACCTGCTGCAGGTAGCGTTTGAACTCCTGCTCCAGTGAGTTGACCAGCAGGATTTGACTGGGCTCTGTATCCATCAGCTGGGTGGCGCGAGGGATTGACGTCAAGAAAGACATCAAGCTGGACAGACGACTGTCCTGGAAGTCCTAATTTGGGGACATAGATGCGGTTTGTCAGACAGAAGAGGGTGCCAAGTATCCACCGTATCATCACAAAAACAGAAAGGTTAGTCAAGGAGTCTGTTTGGAACTTGTTTTGTGTTTCAGAAAGTGATATCAAGGTGTATTTTTTCTTTGTTTCCTCTCATTTTATTTCAAATGCACAAAAATTCAACAGAGGTTGTTTTCAGCTGGAGTATTATGTAATGTCACTAACCTACCACAAGAGGGCAGCACACTGGCCAAAATCATCAGGAACTTACCAAATGGCCCTTAAAGACTTGTACATCCTTTGGTGAGCCCTTAAGACAAAGTGATCTCATGTTATAGGCATGTTGTAAAACAGATCCAATGACAATTATGAATATTTGTCGAGGGTATTGTGTTTTTTGTTTAGTTCTTTTTGTATTTAGTCACCTTGTCAGAGAGATTGTACATGTACCGTGCCAGTGACTCAGCTATAATGATGCCATTACGTTTAAGTTTCCTGAAGTCCACTTGTGACCTATGGGTTGATATTTACATGAATTAATAATCTTTCCACCATTATACCATTCAAGGAGGTCAAATGTGTATCTGTGACAGTCATAAATAGAATTTGGGCTCACATTGTGTCTAGTACAGAACCACGGAGCTCAGATTTTGGATCATCCAGATGAGACAGAGTGAAGCCCAGGATCCTGCGTAGGCTGTAGCGCTCATGCTCCCAGGCTACTGTGGACTCTACAAGATTGATTTTCTTATGAACTAATCCTACCTTCACCCAGGGAAATCTAGAGGAAACAACCTGGAGGGCAAAAATAAAAATAAAAACAAGAATAGTAGTGTACAGGACCATCTATACTGGATAGGACACATCTGTGCTGGTTTATGTAGGGAGGGTGACAGTATTACCTCCTCCAGCTGTTGAATGAAAGAGTGCATGGGGGTGTCAGGCTTCGGAGGGCGGGACACATACATGTACAGTTCATCACCCTTGGCCAGAGTGTCCAAACACAGAACAAACGCCACATTGTCGTGGAGCAGGCTGGACTCTGCAGGGGGATGTGTGGCTAACATGAAACAGGGCCGTTTGTGTTCGAGTCCATGTCAGCGTGTACGGCCGGCTGAAAACTCACCAGCATGATCCAGATTCTCCTCAATCCATCTCTTAGTGCCAAGGAAGTTGTATTTCCCTCCTCCAGTTAAGGAGAACATTAAATTATACCTAAAACATCAAATAAATTTCTTTTCTTTTATCATCCAGGGAAGGATTGCTGAGCTGGTAATCAGGTTAATGTATCGTTAAGATAATGGCATGGATATTTGTCTGGCAGCAAGTTCAGTCCATTTACTGCGGTACAAGTACTATAAAAAAAAAAACTATTAAAATGTTTGTTTTCCATTCATATGTGAGCTCAGATTACTTGCATTTAAAGGTACTTTGCTTTTAAACCCTTGAACAGGATGATTTACGAGGTTAAAACGAAGAGGATCTTACTGCGGTCTGGTGCTGGCGTTACTATAAAGTTTCTGGAAGAGACGTGCCAGCTCCAGCAGGATGGTGACTCCGCTCCCGTTGGAGTCTGCTCCATACGACAGCCACTGTGTTGCACACAAACACGTCCATGCATGACTGCAGACCCGGACTCTTAACGATCACATCATTTAACAGCTTCAAGCTTTAAACTTCTAAATCAAGCATTTTTGGATCTGACTCACTGGGGCCAGTCCATAGGAGTCATAGTGGGCAGTAATGACAATCGTGGGCACGTCCTCTCCTGCTCCAGGAAGCACGCCCTGAAATACACAACACAGGATTCAAAATCCAGGAGCAATCAAAGACCATGTGCAAAAACTCTGTCTGAAAATATAAAAACATTTGTGACAATTTTTTTTTAACTCCTCTGTGAGGATGCATGTATGCGGTCACACACTTACCTCCAGTGTAGTTATAGTATTGTCAGTGGAGGCCTTGATGGGTGCGTTGTTGCTCACCAGGATCTGAAAAGCCGTAGCAGTGACCATACTTCGAAGGACTGCCAACAGTAAAAACATAGTAAAACCTTTTTTCTGTCTATTGCAATCATTTATCGTACAGTTTGTGCACATTTTCCAACCCTGCTCCGCTCTGTTAATTATTCTTTAAATATTTCCTTTGCTAATACTTTGCTAAACCATTTCACCTCTGACGAATATGGAGGAGGTCCGTGTGGCTGAGGCCTGCTTGACCTCTTCATACATGTAAAGCAGCTGTTCATCCTCAGGTGCTACGTAGACCGGAATAAGCGTCTCCTTCTGCAAGGCCTCGCTCTCACTCTCCATAAAGGTCTAAAAGAGATTTTTCAAAAATGTAAAAAAGTGTGCTACTGATTGCTTAAAATCCTCACTTCCATGCCAGTTGTATAAATGTTACATAACATGCTGCATAATAACTTGAGGCAGCTACATGACCTGATGTTGGCTCCTAAACCGTGTCTGATGTAGGATGCCAGCTTGTCTTTGATTACCTGAACAGTGTCGTGAGGGATGCTGGAGATATTTCTGGGCAGCAGGATCAATACAGCAGCAGCGTTTTGTCTCTGGGCCTCAAGGTACTTCTCAGAGGTGAAGTCCTCCACCTTCATGATGACACAGCGGCGGGTCAGCGTCGGTTCGTCTGCTGAGCGTGCCTCTGCGACAACAATAGCTCCACGGCAGCCTCAGCAAAACAGACGAGGTCATTTAGGCAGGAATATGATTCCCAAACATTTTCATTCTTGTTTGATAACAGCTTCTTTTTTCTTTTTTTAAATTAGAAAAAAGTACTGGAAACTGAGCAACTCTCACTGGTAGTGAGTAGTAAATAGAAATCCCATCAAGTCGTCACCTTTTCCAGTTCAGTTCATCATCACTCAGAAACGGCTTGCTGATAAATAACTGGTTAATTCACATGAATATGAATTAACCAGTCTTGTATTTAATTTTTAGAAATACATGAATGTGCAATAAATAGTACTTAAGTAATACTAATGAGCAGTTAAAAAGAAAAAAGCCTCTAAAAGGCGTAAAGGTAATCTGTTATTTTCAACACTTTAAGTGTTATTTCTATTTTGCATAATTGTAGAGTGGAAAAATGGAACATTTAGATGCCTGAAGAGATTTTAGCTTTCATTTATCAGCATCTTAATTAAACGCTTAAAGCCTCTTTGTTAGGAGAGGCCCAACAATGCACATTTCACACCTTGTCTCTTCAGTCAGCAGCCAGGCTGCCTGAAACTCTTAAAAGTAAAGAACTCTGCGCTCACGCAGGCGGAGAAGGAGGTCGCAGTGCGGTTTCAGGGAGCTGTTCATGATGCGTGTAAGAAAATAGCAGGCAACATGGATAGAGGAGGTAAAGCTGAAGTCTGGGAAACTAATATGAGTCTCAGCAAGAACTACTCTGAGGGTGAGCAGGAAAACAAAAGTCACACCATCACGACTGTGACTTTCATGGAAGAGTCCTCAGAGCGAAGCTTTGCATTAGCAAATAAACAAGCCTGAAGCGTTTTGGAGTCAAATCTGGTGGATTCATGAACATTTTTGGCCTTGAAATAAACGCTGTATTTATGAAAACCAGAACAAAACAGGGTAGATCGTTAAAGACCAGCAAATTCTGGAAGTAAATATTACACAGCTAAAGAATGACATGTTCAAAAAAGTATAATGATCCTAGAAATACTGTTTCAAAAGCTACCATGGACTGGCCAGTCAAAGACAATCTAGATAGGTCTCAAAGATAAAGAAGAAGCAAATAAGCTATTTTTCCCCTCCTGTTTGTTAAATAGAATACATTTAAATCGATATATTGCCAGTGTGTCTTGTTTCTTCACACCTCAGTCATCCAAGACACCAAACAAGAGCATACAGAAAAAGGAAAAAGAATGTCGGAGAACGTTTGGTAAATCTTTCATGGGTGCAGCCCACAAATTCAGCTCTGCTGCTCGTCCCACAGGTGCATGTTCCCTACAAATGCAGCTCTGTGCAAAAGGGGGAAGCATGATTACAAGAAAGAAATGACTCTTACCATGCTTCTGCTGTGCCAGGTTGTATTGTTGCATCCTGTAGGCTGTGAACTCGTAGGAGGACACAGCTGGAAGTGCAGAACCATGCAGGTGGTGCACACAGAGCAGCAGCACAGCAGCAGCAACGCTCAGCAACATCTTGTCCGGCTGTGATATCAATCTGTGAGATTAATGGAAGCTTTTAAATGAGACCAGACTGCTGAGTGGTGGTAGATTCTATGGAGAAACAAATACCATCAGAACTAAATGCGTCTGCATCAAAGCTTCAAAGTACTGGTGGTACTGGTTAGCACTGCAGTACCACCATCCCTGACCTGTACAGCAAGTAGACTTCAACAATGATATCATGAAACCACCATGAAGAAGGCTACCTACTAGGAGCACGATTTAGCCCATTTTTCTCACCTGTCTCCTTGCAAATTCTGTCTCATTAACTCTTCTTCCTCTTCAAAACCAGTGTTGCTTCTTGCAACGTGGACACATGCTAACTGCTTGGACTCAAGACATGTAGGTAAGCCACCATTGACCATCTGCTCCCAAGGGATCAACCCAGGGCTAATCACAAGTGCCCCACCCCCCCTTCACACTCATTGCTCCTCTGTGTTGTATTTGTCCTTCCTTTTCATTTGTCCTGACTCACTTTCAGGATGTAATCAGCCATCACAGGCAGACGGAGCATGAGATACTGGGAAGCTACTGGTTTCATGCCCTGCAGGGGGAAGAAGTTTTGGACTGAACAAAACTCATTTTGTGTTTCATAACACTGCGCAAAAAAGAAAAAAAAAAAGTAATTATAGAGGGACATGGCACTTTCAAGCTTGGGATATCCCACATTTTATTTTTATTTTTTTTAATCGGTTGCACTATACACAAAACTGTGACAATGTTAAAATCTACATGGAACCAGTTCACAATTGTCAACACAAGCATCTGACATGAAAAGCTCCTGCCTGCGTATGCATTATTTCCTACACATGAAAAAGAAAAGAAAACACACACCAGCGTATAAATAATGTCCATTCTGAACTCAGGATGTCAGCAAAGCTACGTCTCCGTCCACACCGCACTAACTACTTGTGTGTAAATGCTCTGCGAAGACATCGATAACAGAAAGACGCAGCAACAGAGTCGATCACACAGCGGTCCCTTCAGTGTCCACGTCTCCATACACACCAGTCCAACCATCATCTCTGCCTTCAGCTGGATTATTGACATTTTAAAATCACCAACTGCGCAGTTGATGCCTTTCTTGTAATTTTGTACTGATCACACACACGGCACCTTTTTTTTTTTTGTGCAAAAGAAATGTACTCCCTCTTTTAGATATGCATGGACTAAATGCCACCTGTCACATTTGTCTTGCTCCACTGTGTCTCCGTTTAGCAAGGTCTTGTAGTTACTTTCTTTCTTGTATCTGTTGCATTCTACAAATTGTCAAAACTTAAATGTAAACCTTTCAAAACAGTCATATATTAAAAAATGAATAAATAAAAAGAGATTGTTCAGTGTTGATGAAAACAATATTTCAGAACTTTTTAACATCAGAATATTAACTAATGACATTATTTGCACTAAAAAGCGTGCGCGCGCACACACACACACACACACACACACACACACACACACACTGTACTGAAGTTCTTTCAAACTGAATATAATAAGATGTTGTGATGAGAAGGTGACACCAGTCTAACCCTACTTCAGTGACCTGTTGTCCTCTCACATGAAAAATGTCCCACATCTCTATGACTCTTAAGACATTTGTCTTTAGACAAATTTAAACCCAAAATTTAAAAAAAACAAAACAAAAGAACTACAAAAAATACTACTAAATTAGATGCCTGACTCAGTTTCACACACTGATGAGTGACCAGCAACGACAGGTAGATTCTGGAGGCGTTTGGAGACAAATGAGTCATGTTGCCAGTCAGGAGGAATACGCAATAATCCTAAAGAAGTAAAATCACTTTACCTACGCAAAAAATAGGTGTCTTATTTAAAAAAAACAAAGAGACATTTCAAACATTACAATCTAAGCAATTTGGCATCCCCTCAAACACATTCTTCCGAAGCAGACAACCACTTCTGTTGATTCTATCAAGGACATGGAGTGTTGTTACCATGGGTGGTGGAGGCTGATGAAGACAAACACACACAAAACACACACCAGTTCACGAGCTTAGCTTTGCCATTATTAAAATCTTTTGTTTTGTTTTTTCCAAGAACTACTGACTTTAGAGTAGGTGAGCCTAAGTATGACTTGCATTCTGTTCTGTAAAGCACATAATGTCTCTGCAATGGGAGGATGTGGCTGCTCGACAATAAAAACTGCTCAATCTTCTGCGCATCGGTCATCAGGACACAGTGTTAGCAGGCAACATGCATTTTTTTTTAAGCGTCATTCAACTGAATGTAAAACGGGTAAAAGCAGTACAATCTCATTGTAACAGATAGGTTACTACCTTAGTGTTGGGAGTATGAGCACTAGTATTTTAGAAGCAGCTTGATGCTTTCACACCATTTCTCTGGGTACAACCAGACGCGCTCGTGTTTTCAAGTCTGGCACGTATATACACAGGAAGACAAAGCAGACCGGCTGAAGGAAATAATAAAATAGGAAAAGAAAATGGCCACTACTTAAACTTCCAGTCGCGTTCTGTCCTTCATAAATGGCCACCAGCTGTCAGATGGTCCTTCACAGTAATGACACCTGGTCATTTTGGTGATTTATTCTCATTCCATTTGTTGTTTCTTCTCCTGCACAATCCTTTATGGTCCTTGTAAACCTGAAAATCCACAAGCATGTGATGGAATTCAAATGATGGAGGAACTAGCATCTTTTTTTTTTTCCTTGGAGGTAATGGTTCTGCCATCGGTTGAGTCCCTGCTGAACCAACATGATCCTGCCATAGGAGGAACATGCACACATACTGCACATATTCAGTTTCTCACTCTTCCTAATTTATGAAGTCTTGTTTTCCCTTTTGGGCCGTTGCAAGCTAAAAAGTCTTTCTTCCTCGATGCCTGCTCTGGTCAGCAGAGTTGGTGGAGGGGCTACTGGATCTGACAGGCTGCAGAGGGAGCAGCCTGGCAGCACATGCAGGTTGGGTTGACGGCTTTAGGGGGAATCAGGTCCAAGTCCTCATCGTCTGGAATCTCATCGAGCCGGTAGCCGTCCTTCAAGAGTTGGATGTTCAAGTCCTGGTTGATTTGCTGCAGAAGCAAAAGGCATAAAGCACATTAAAAAAAAAAAAAAGAAAAGAAGTTCCAGGAAGGTTGTGACCAATCCTAGATCCTAGATCTAGAGATGAGCTTTTACAGAAAGTGTTACTATGGTCATCTAAGTGCATTTGAAATTAATAATGAAATTAAACACTACCAGCTCACATTAACAAAAAACCAAGAACACTAATATACGGTTAAACAGTCAGGCTGTTGATGGTAATGTGTGAAGACGAGACAGAAAAGCAAAACGATGCATGATCGATGTGGATGTGAATTATGGACAGGTCTTTAAAGGTGACTATGATCATCACCCTGATGAGCGCACATAGACCTGGTGTGGCAAAGGGAGAAGGTGATCACATGGTGGTGTTTGTGGTTTTGCCGTGAAACAATATAATATGTGTATAGATACCTGGTCCCTCAGACATCTCACCTCGGCTGAGGAGTATCCTGACGAAGAGTATCTGGACATGTCAAAGTCATCATCGCTGAAAGACAGGAAATATCGTTTGTTAAACACGAGAAAAGAGCGTCTACTATGCACGTCCTGGGAACAAAAAGGAAAAAAGTCACACATTTGTTGGCGCATATTTGCTTTGCCATACTTTTAGCAAGAGTTGCATTAATGTTTCACCCAGATCTTGCTGTGATGAAAGGAGAGTCAGGCTGCCGTGGAAACGCCAGCAACTCTCAGTGGTGTCAAACTGCTTCGTCCGGCCCACATCATCACCATGGTTACTGTTAAAGGTTATTCTTTATTTTCTAAAAGCAACTTTGTTTCTACAGGCAACTAGTTCCTGGACTTGGTCATTAAAAAAAGTGAAATTTTCATTACCAAAAAAAGAAAATCACAACTTTTATCATGTAATTTATGCTTATGTCATAATGTCTCCAAATTTACAAAAATTGTGACCTTTATTATAAAATTGAGACTTTGTACTAAAAATCCCATTTTTCTTGTAAAATGACTTAATTAGAAAAAGCTAATTTCTGGGAAAATTGCAATTTCTGTAAGATTAACATTTTTTGTTGTATAATCCGAAATGTCACAATATAGACTTTTTGATTTAACATGACCATTTTTTTATTGAAAAATCAATTTTTTTGCAACATTACAAGACAATTACAAGACATTAAATTGCATTTTTTTTCTATAATTTCAACTTTTTGTGCTAAAAATAACATTTTATTTAACAATAATAATGCTAATAAAAAGTTCTATTTTACAAAAACCTCAGGGTTTGAAGTTTTCAACTTCATGTTCTACAATCTTGTGCAAATGTTTGCTAAATCGTGACTTTCTGACATAAAGCAGCTGCTCTCCTCACCTGTTATTCCACTGTGTGATGTCAGTACCAAACCAAACGGGCAGTCGAGTTAAAATATCCTCAGAAATGTTCTGGCCAGAGTTTATGATTGTCCAGATAAAATGAAGTGTTGGGCCAGATTTGGCCCACAAACCTCGAGTTTGACACACGTGGGTTAAGGTCTCTATATCAGCCTGAAGCCGAGATGCCAAACCCATGTGCAACACTGAGGTCAGATGTTGCCTGGCGAGAAAAATCAACCCGAATATTCAATATTCAGCCAATTTTTTCTCTTTTTTGGTAAATGTTCCTGAACCTCAACATGATAAAACTGAAACAACCACAAATAATATTACTGCTGACATACTTGTAGTGTGTACAACTCATCACTCTGGAACAACGTGAACTTGGACACAGATTTGGCCAAAAACACTCCCATTTCAGAAACACTAACACCACCTAGTTGAGATTCGAGATTTGAACAGCAGATTTGCTTTTACAAGCACCTAAACACCTCGCAAGCCCCAAATTCCATCCAAACCACTAATTTACCAATGTCTTCATACGTTCTTGCATTCAAAATCAGACAACCAGCAGCGGCAGATGTAGTCGCTCATCGTAGAGAAAACAAACAGAAAGTGAGGCTGCTGCTGATTTGCTGTGACGTGAGACAGGAATAAAGGGAGCTGTTTAAACTACAGGAACGTTGATGAAAAACATCATCTTTCTTGAGCCGCAAGACTAATATATCCTGTGGCTATGAATATCAGTTTATTCCTAAAGCCTTTTAAAAACACTGCTGAACAGCTGCAACATAAAACATAACGCAACTTACAAATGGGGAGAAACAGAAATGCGAATGTTGAGCAAATGTTGTATTTCTCTGACAGCAGATTTAGACATGGCATTATTTACTTACTTGTACTGAGTCTAAATAGTGCAAATGTACAACAAAATCTCTAATCTCTACTACGCACTACTGAAGAGCAGAACAATTTGTACAGCTGATTCTAACATGTGGCCGATTGATTTCTCTCCTGTTTTAACAAGCACAGGAAAAGCTGTGATCCTGCAGAATGTTCTCGGTCTAATAAATGGATGAAGGAACACACTCACACACTCACACACTCACACACTCACACACTCACACACTCACACACACTTGGTTCAGCCAGTTCTTTCTGAACAATTTTTGAAGAGAAATAACACCACAGCAGCAGTCAATAGTCTTTTTTTTTTTGCCTTGAACGAGGACTCTGTCTTTGCTGCACTCTAAACAAGACAAACAGGAGACGCAGCGAAAAACGTCTCCACAGTCCATTTGTGGCTGAACTGATCAACACTGCTGAGACAGAAAAGAGCGAGGCGTGTTTGTGAATGCAAGATGTGGACAATAAACAAATGGGTGTCCCGCGTTGTTGTGAGTCATAGCTTGTTAGAGAGAGTAAATGATGCAATGACTGACGTGAGCTCTCGTTTTACACGAGCGTTGCCTCACGCAGCAGCAGCGGAGGGCACCAGGGTGGGTCTCATCTGTCTCAGACGCCGACCTGCCGGTACAAGGGGGAATGAGCGCTCTCTCTGAGCTGCTTTTCCCTGTCCAAATCCTCACCCCACTGTCCTCTAATCCTGATCCCTGGGAGAGGCTTTGCCCCCATTTTAGGATCTCTTCTGTTAAGAACTCTGTCAAGTTGCAGTATGGATTAATGTAGCATGAAGACCAAGAGAGGCCCCAGCAATATTGGTTTCTTCATCTATGGTGTTAGTCTGATCGAGGCTGTTGAGCAACACTTACCTGTCCGTGTCCAGTGCTACCAGGGGCTTCTCGTCTGGGCTCTGATCTAAAGAGGAGTAGCCTTTGTTTGGCACCACCAACCTACGAAAGATTAGAGCACATTTCTGCGTCACAGGTACACTCCCCACATTTTTAACAATGGTCCTTAATGAAACAAGAAAAATACCTGTAAACATACAAATTATGAAATTGTTAAAACCCAACACATAATATTTGCTCAACGTGTAGCCTTCAGGCTTTAGGCAGCGCTAAATTATGTTTCTGCCTCAGAGATTCTGGGTTCAGACCAGCGGGTCGCCTTTCTTATATTTGCACTAATCCACCGTGGAGTGGGATTAAACACATGAGCCAGTTGTCAGTGCTGCTGGCTGCACTGGGTTTATGCATGGTGCTCCTGCCTCTTTTATCAGCACCAACAAAACGTCTCATTTCTTTCCTCTGAGAAAGCCTCGCTGTGCACCATTTGTGTTTGTATTTGGTTGTAACATTAGGAAGTCTGATGGTGTCCCAGGCAGGCTGGCAGCACTTAAAAGCCTCAAGAAGCGAGGCTACGCTGTTGTCATGCTTTGCTTTTCAGTCGCTGCATTATTTTTGCACTGAATAGCTAACAGAAGATGCAAAAACATATTGCTTGTAATGCTAATGGATGCAAAGTGTAACATTTGAGCTGGAACTGGTCAACACTGCGGAGAGAGAATGGAGCAATGGAAGCCGTTACCTCGTCCGAGCATTCTTCTTAGGTTGCTGATTGACAGGACTTCCCACGGTCCCATTCTTCACCGACGCCTTCCTGGCAAGGTCCCTCTGTTTCTCTGGGAAACACAGGATATGAGGTCATCAGTAAATAAATCAGCTCAGCTCAACACGTTCCCCGTAAGTGAAAGTGGTATTTGGATTTGTTTCTTTGAAAAGCAAAGGAGCTGGAAGGATTTCTTTGTTTTGTTTTGTTTTGTTTTAATTTATTTGGTTTTGTTTTGCCAAAAGGTATAAAGAACAGTATTCATCTTTGTAGTGAGCATTCTCCACCATCAGTTATGAGGGTGTCTGGATTTATGTGGCTTCTACCAAAGTGAATGAGTGAGCCAACGTTTTTAACGCGCGTGCAGCAGATGTCTTATGATGGTGATTTCAGTGTCTTTAAGTTACGACGCATCAAAACCAAAAACACCTGGTGGTGGTAATGACATCAGGCAAAGACTATCTGACTCCATCACTCCGTAGACACCCAGTCATGGAGACGTGGACCTTTCAGACTTCTCTGTTGCTTGGTGAACGTTGCAAAGCAATTCACCACCAGGACAGTAGGGGGCGTAGTGTTGGGTTTTTTGGTTGTGGACTGTTTATTTACATCGGCCTGGAGCTGGAACTGATGGACAATCAGCATCAAAATGCTTCTGATGCAAAGAACCACACGAGAGTGAAAGAGGAGTGAGATTTCCAGAAAATGTAGCTAGCTGACCAATCACAGGCCGGGTTAGGCTAAAAGGTGCATTGCTAGATAAGAGGATCCAAACTATTCGTATTCTTTATTTTATCAATTAGCTACGTTGTCAAATTTCCTACTGGTTCCTAGAATAAATGAAGTAAAAATTAAAAAGTTAAATTTTTTGAGATAAAATCTCAGATTTTACAAAATTTGCAACAGTTATCACAACTTCTTCTTGTGTAGTCACAAATTTAAAAAGAAACTGACTTTTGTCAAAAAAAGTTGGCAAATTTTGCAAAATCACATCTTTTTTCACAAAAAATGTATTTTTGTAATTAAATGTAAAATTTCTCAAAAAATTTTTAAAAAATTGCCTTTTTCAAATCTTGTTGTTGTGAGTATTAATTTATTTCTATTTTTTTAATTAGCTACTTCTTGTTGTAAAAGCTTTTTCAAATGTTCAGATCATGACTTTTTGACCTAAGCCAGCTGCTCTCGCATTCAGATGAAATGAAGTTTGACACGTGTTCCAGATGATGAATTAATCTGGCTAATCTGAACTGTGGCGATTATAGTTCACTGTGTTTTCTGAATAAAAGTTGGGGAAAACAAATTAGACGCTCCCACAGGTTAGTGTAGTATGTAAAACAGGCAACGCTCAGGCATTTTCTGATATTAGAAATATATTTATTGCTGCAACATACAAATACTCTGGAATATGACGCATTGACTTGATGTTTTCCACACTTATACTGACCTGGTACGATGCAGTCAAGCAAACTGCTGTATCCCGTTTTAATTCTAACACCCATCATTCTCTGTTAAGTGTTTACCTGTAAGTGAGTGTTTGGTACACGTGTGTGATGTTATCTGTTTAGTGCAGGTTGCTGGTTGTAATACCTATCTGGACCTGCAGTGGTGACGGCTTGTAGTTCATGGCCACACTCTCTCCCTTCGTGTCAGGCTCCACCTCTGAAGTGGACGAAGCTGCTGGGTCCTACAAAAAAACAAAAAAAAAACACATCATGCAGAACATATAAACTTTTATCGTCTTATGTAGAACCTGGATACAAGCTAGCATCATTTAAATGAATGTACCAAAATACAATCACACATGCTAAATTCATAACTACTCCCTAACTGGGAGTAGTTAAAGTTATATAGTCCTGGGGGCTCCGTGGCGTACCGGCTAGAGACTGGACTGGCAACTGGAGGGCTGCCGGCTCAGTCCCCAGCTGGTACCAATGATGTGGGTGGGGGGAGTGCTTGAACAAGCGCTTCCCCACGTCCACATCCATGGATGAGGGGCCCCTGAGCAAGGCACCTGAAACCCCCGCCCACTCCCCGGGCACCGCACCGTGGTAGCCCACCGCTCTGGGTCCAGCAGCCCAGATGGGTCAAATGCAGAGAATGAATTTCCCCACAGGGATCAATAGTAGTATATCAAAAAAAACCAAGATGGATGGACTTTAGCCCAGAATAGAATAGAAGTGATTTCATCAAAGATACTTGGTTTTGGTTTGCAGACAGAGATTTCTCTGACTATTCTGAATTTTTATAAGCTATTATAAAACAATAGATGCTACAGAGAATCCCTCCCACCTTCTTTACTGAACAACTCTGCATTATTTATAACTAAGCAGTTAACAAGGGGCTCTTTTTTCTTGTCTTCTGTTGGTGGTGCTCGAAGTGTTCTGAAACATGACAATGGCATTAATGTCAAAATAAGTTTAAATAGGTTTTGAAACACTGAATTCTGTTTTTAACTCACATAAATCTGTAAATCACTTTTTTGGAAGGTGGATGAGCACAGACTGGGGTTTCGTTTCTCGGCATCCAGCCAAAGCTGTTGTCCACTAATGCAGTTCCGACCACCTTCTACGTCACTACGGTAAATTAAACTGAGGCCAGTCAACAAGTAAAGCATCAACTTACAATCTAAATGATCACCAACTACCAGAGCCAGGAAAAACAACCTACTTTAGAACCTGCTCGTGCTCAACACGCCAGTAAAAAAACAAAACACTGACCTACTATGGTTTGGATAGCGTGGAGTGGAGCATCAAAAGACTCAAATGTTGGTGGCTCAGACGCTTTCATGTGAGAGCAAGTGCTGATGACATGGAGAGGCAGCCTTGTAAGAAGAGAGAGGGTTGCTGTTTGCAGCCACGGTCACCCCAGACTGAGAGGGGGGCTGCTCTGCTGACAGAGCGCCACATTATGTCCATCGTACAGGCCTCCACTTGTTGTGCTCTTGGTAACTGCACAAGTAGCTTGAATGAAGGTGGGGGGGGGGTCTCTGTATTTAAACAGTGTTCGGCACAATTGTAGAAAACTGAAGGTGAGACTCAGATCTGTGCCTTATAGGAGGAATGGTAGGATATTTATATTTGTAAATGTAATCCAAGGATGTAAAGTAAAATCTACACACATTAAAGGCCCAGGAACATTGGTGCTACATGATAACATTTAAAAAAAAACTGATTTCAGAGACACCGTGAGCCATTAAGTCCAGTTTTTATCTTTATATTTAACACTACTGAAATGATAACTGTCAAGTGTGGACAGATATTGTCATATTTGACACATGTAAAGAAAAAAAGTATGTGACAAATCTTCAGAAATTTCAAAAGTATATTTAAAATATTTTGTTTTTAACAGTCTATTTTAATATTAGAGTTATTAGAGCATACTGACACCTATATGTGTGATTTATTTTTCATTCCAACATATTTAACTGAGCATATTTCACCATATTGAGAAATACTGCTCCAATTTAGGCCAATAGAGCTTATCCAGTCTCACAGGGGCTGATGAAAAATTCATGAGGACGTAGCAGGGACAGCGAAAGCTGATTTTGCATATCAATTATCATGTAAAACAAGTTTGCCAGATAAAACAGGCTAACTAAACACAATGCCTTTACTTAGACTAATATTTTTGACAGAGAACTTTCAGTGGCCTCCCACTTATGACTAACATCGCCTCAAACAATAACCTCATCTTCCATCTGCCGATGATGCTTTGTTCATTCCAACAAAATAATTTGTGGAGAAGAAAAATAGACTAGCAGATATTGTTGAAATCAGAGTGCACAGATGAGATGACCCCACGGAAACAAACAAGCATTTTCAGCTCGGTGACAGGTCCATCCTTCAGATCGTTTTTCTCCTCCTTCACACCTCTCATCAAAAAGAGACTTTGATGAAGTAGGATCTCACTTTTTGTCCATTAAATGCAATTGAAGAAAACGTCCTTCTGAAAAATAACAGTTCTGAATACAGCGTTTTGTTACGTGATGAGACAAGAAAATTAGACCTCAAGAGTTTTTCACCAGAAAAAAAACTGAAATGAGCAGGGTGGATGACACAAAGTGTCAATCAAGGACTTCAAAAGCATTTTGAAGGCTTCATGCTGAGTGCTGTTAGCCTCTAACAAACAGTCCGAGGCTGATCTATGACTAAAGTTTATTTTATATATTCATAGAAAAACATGACCCTGTGCCACGACCTTCAGCGTGCATTCACATATGCCAGCACCCACAAAAACACATATTAGAGAAAGGACCACTCAGTGTGTCTGTCCTCCAGCTGGCGACTCCTTTCCTGCTTCTGATGATGAAGAACTACCAGGTTGCTGACAGAGCATGTACACGGAGTGACTGGTAGGATTATACATCATGGCCACCCACTGGCCAATCGCAGTGAAGGCTGATATATCAGGTGATCGTTGAAACAGTTGAATGCTACCCTCATGCTTGACAATAGCAAAAGAGAAAAAAGGCTTTGGATAGTGCAATCTCAGTGTGGAGCAGGGCATTGTGCCATAAACAGATTTAGCCTTCACTGAACGCTCTCAGATGTTCTCATGCTGAATGAGATTCATTATAAAAGGGATGCTTTTGTCATATCTTATTGAGCTGAAAGATTACCAAAAAAAAAAAAAGAAAGTTCTTTATAGGGCTCTTTCATTTGTGTGAAGCATTCATTCATGCAGGTTACGAATCACAATAAGGTTATTTGCATTAAAATGCCCTGTCGTGTGCCACAGCACCTGGGACCCCATATACTCAGATATTGTGCAAAACGTAGTGCTGGAGAGGATGGAGATGAAAATTATTCGGTTGATGATTGGTTTTAAGTATGTTAAAGATAAATAAATAGAAAATAGCAGAGAAAAATCCAGTCTGTCAGCTTTACCTGTGGTAGCATCACTCCAATTAAAGTGCAACTCAAATGTGATGAATGAAGTCAGATCTGTCATTAAAACAAGCTATTTTATGCCCTTTAATTTGGTGTAAGCGACACAGAAACATCGCTTTGATGGCTGTCAACTGTCTGAACATGATGACAGATCTGGAACCTGTATGATCCAGTAAAAATGGGAGGAAAACACTTGCTATGCGTCTGCAAGCAGCAACCCTTGACGAGGATTTAGACTCACTGATCCACTTCACGCGATCTTTTGGTATCACGGTCCAACACGTCACCAACTGACGAAATGTGAAAAGATGACCCATGACCGTTATTGGTGTGAAACAGTCTGTGGTGTAAACAAGCGCATATACTGATGAGGGCTTCACGCGCTCACGATTTTGTGATAATTACACTTTTACCCTGAAGTGAAAGCTCGTTGCCTAATAACAACATCATGTACAGTATATTATTTCAGTCCTACCACAGGGAAAAGAAGAAGATGTTTTCATCTTTAGTTCCTTGCTATACACCCATCCCAAAGGTCCAGCTGGTCCCAAAGCTGCAAACTGCGATCCGTTAGCTCACGGGAAGATTATGTGCCACAGTTGCAACGATTTAACCACAAACGACTCAAAAATGTCACCACATGAATTCTGAAGAGATTGATTTGCAATAATATAACGTGTTTTTGTCTTTCCACTCTTACCAGAGGCTGTGTCTCCCCGTTGACAGGAGGCACCTGGAACCTGTCGATTTCTTCCATCATTGTGGCAAACTGGGACAAAAATCGATGCAGTGACTGAGGATAGACGTCGAGTTTCGTCTAACTATCACATTTACTGATACTCTGCCGCCAGGATCCTTCGCTAATCGGCATGATAGCTGTTCATTTTCCGCTATCCTGCTGGACAGAGGTGACTCGACAGCAAAACACAAGTACCGCCCCACTTCCGGGTCCATGGAATATTCATCCCAAATCTGTCCAATCACAGAAGAGGAAGGTTTGCGTACCAATGTTTACTCTCAATTCCATTATTATTATTATTATTATTATTATTATTATTATTATTATTATTATTATTATTATTATTATTATTATTATTA
>JBAMYA010114913.1:0-18898 GCA_037176975.1 Arrhamphus sclerolepis
GGACAGCAATATAAACTACTACTTAAACTGGTTTTATTCACAGGACAGCAATATAAAGTACTACTTAAACTGTTTTTTTCCCCACAGAACAGCAATATAAACTACTACTTAAACTGGTTTTATTCACAGGACAGCAATATAAACTACTTAAACTGTTTTTTTCCCCACAGAACAGCAATATAAACTACTACTTAAACTGGTTTTATTCACACGACAGCAATATAAAGTACTACTTAAACTGTTTTTTTCCCACAGAACAGCAATATAAACTACTACTTAAATTGTAAATGATTATATTGTTGAATAAAACAAAGTAATTAAAATGATTAATTATTCATTGACGTTAAAGCCACATCTAGGATCACCTACATGTCAATTTCAGTTTTTAATCTGAAAGTCAAACTACAATCTTGCAACTAGAATAGAGTGACAGGGAGGAAAGAGACAAATACTGACCCCTGGGTCCCATCAGGAGTGCAAATGTCATTTTCTGGCCTTGAAGCCTTCCTACAGCATCCTTAGGTCTCACTGGGAGCATTTAAAAAGCAAAGCTCTTTGTGAAACTGCCTGTTTGGTTAGAGTTTTGAAATTACAAGTTTGCCTGACACTTCTGGGATTTCTCAGGAATCAGAAGATCACGGGGACGGTGGATTCTGAGATGCTTCTAAACCACACTTCTGCTGGGACCAGTGTCTTGGTGCAGCACTTCCAGCATCTGCTGGGACCCAGGGGTTTGTGGGTGGTTTGTGGGTTAATGGTAAATGTATCTGTTTACTTACCTGTGTTCCGCGAGCAGTGCTTTGCAGTGACTCTGGTGCATGCAGTGCCCTGGAAAAGTCCACCTTGTCACACTTGTCCGCTCTCCTCCATAAAATATCCTGGCCTCAATCAATAGTTAATTAACAGCTAATTACCATTCTGAATTTGAGCTTTCACCTATTGATATCTTAAGTAGAGTGGTGTCTAGTGTTACGCCTCTAAACACTGTTTTGTTAACACAAATGCATACATAAGCCATATTTCATTCCCCAGATTAAAGTTTAAAGGTGAAGAGGTCTGTTTTATTTTTAGTGTGGAAAGAAAAACTTGGTTTGACACTTGGATAAACCTCAGTGTCATCCTCATCGTGTCAGAGCAACAACACAGCATTACTGGCGAAGGAGACATATTTTCTGTTGTCCTCATTTGTGGCTGTTACGTACGTGCTTCCCCAGTTTGAACTGGGTTGTGACTGTACTTTTGTGAGGTTTGCTAAAACAATAATATGAATAAGAGCTGAATGACGATGGCTCTGATAAGAAAAGCCTCACTGGTTCTTACAAACTGGTGGGAATTTCCAGGCTTGTCAGCTTTGGTTGAGGCATTTTTTTGATAACCGTATGTTTTATTTCCTACGCGCAAGATATTTTTGACCCCACGATGCAAGCTGTGAATGGGAGTGAAACCATGCGATGTGTTTTAAACGTAACAGTCCTCATCACTCACTTAGAACTGACAAAACCTTTCAGATGAGAAGAGAAATGTCTTCAAGACCCAAGAGAAGGAGACCAGTTGCCTTCTTTGTAAACATTCAGAAGGGATAGTTTTAGAAGTCTTGCTACTGTTGACCTTTAGTAACTCAAAACATCAAAAGTAATTTATCTTACTGGTGGTACATCATGTATTTAATCATTAATTTCAAAAGCTTATTGTGGGGATCTCCCGTCCTAACAACTAAAAAGGAGACCCTTAAGTGTCCCCTGTTGGCCCATGTGTCATCATGTTGTTTTGCTCATACATTTATTTACGCGCATACACACAAAGTGACAGGGGAGCTGTACAAAGTGTAAGTGAACTTGACAGGTGAGAGGGAAAAAGAGTGTGAGATGATGAAAAACAGTGAAAGACCAATAAATAACATGGTTTTTTTTAAAAATAGGCTTCAGCCAGAAAAGGCAGAGGATTGCTCGTAGACTTACGCATAATCTGACATTTTCTAACACGTTTTTAGCACAAATCCAATAATTATTTTTAAGATATGATGTTTTTTTTATCTCATAAAAACAAGAAATAAAATGGAGATTTAGAAACAAGGAAGAAAATAAATTGGATGGTTCTTGCCATAAGTTAGGCAAAAACATCTGTGTGTTGATATATTGCTTTCCACTTATCCAGTTCAGACTGAGGTTACAGGAAACCGAGCAGCTCAGACCACCTGTTCTCTGAGCCATGTCCTCCAGCACCTCCTTGGGGATCCTGAGGCCATCTCATGCCAGTTGGGATGTATAATCTCTCCCGGACCTGCCCCAGAATCTCCCCAGATGGGTATGACCTGAATAGCCCCAGAGGGAGCAATTCAGATCACGTCTCACAAGTTTAAAGCAGCTAAGTCCATACATTTCCTTGTTACACAGCCTCTTCTGCCTTTGTCCTCCTTTGTATTTTATTTTACTTTTTGGGGGGTTTGGGGGGGCTCATTTAAAAGTAAAGCAGTGAAAGCGCAGAGAAGGACAGGGAAATTGAAGAGAAAGTGAAGAAGATATGGGAATAGTCTAAATTAGCTGCAGCGTTGCTGCATTTTCTACCGTATTCTTGTTAGCAGCCAGCGGTTGGCTACCCACTGCAGGGCTATTAACACCGGAAAGATCAAGCTGTTGAACCGCTTTCAAAGAGGTCAGGCGTCCAGTCTTTCCAGCATTACACCACTTATGTTTAAATCCACTTAAGCTTCCCTCACTAAATGTTATGAAACCATGTAGTGTAAAATTGAGAGGGCAAAAGCTGGCACAGTACAAGCAGGTAATTACCGGCATGATTAGAACCGTGTTGAGCAAATAAGCTGGACAGAGGCCACTTGCAGGTTCATACCAGTCAGTCCGAGAATGAAGTAAATGCCTGGGGTACTTTGGGATGCATTCTTCTAACAGACATTAGGTTGAGGGAAGGTACGGCCAAGTGATTAAAGGCAGTCTTTTATCTGTCTGATGTTATGTGATAAATTCCATTATACCATGAATTCATGTCCCACTGGTAACATCTATCTCACACTAAAAGACAGCACAAGGTTTTTTGTTTGCTTGTTTTTGTCAGTCTCTTCTCTTCTGCAGACCACTGCATCTTTTTTCTATGGAATCACCACCTTCAGCATAAAAACATGGTTTCTTTTGTTTTGTCTTTTTTCCGCATTCATTTCAGTATACAACAACTATATCATTGCATACAAATGGTTCTTTTCCATTGGTGCACTTCATACTTTATTCCATTCATCTTTTCACTTTCTTCTGCTTATCCAGCATTGGAAAGTGTTTTCGAGACAGCCATAACCCCTACGTTTCTTCCAGTTTTCCCAGAGGGACCCCAAGGCTTACCCAAATGAGATATGTAATCCCTCCAGTGACTTCTGGGTCTATCCCCAGGCCTCCTCTCAGCCGGGTACGTCTGGAAATCCTTGAAAGGAAGGTGCCCAAGAGGCACTCTTATCAGATTTCTGAACCACCTCAGCTGGCTGCCCTTGACATGATGGAGCAGTCCCTCCACTTCCAGCCCCCTCTGGATTAATGAGCTCTTCAGAGTATCTTCAAGGCTGCACCCAGCAACCCTATGGGGAAACTCATTTTGGCATTTTGTCACTACCCAGAGCACATGACCATAGGTGATGGTTGGATGGAGATCCATTAGTAAATCAAAAGCTTTGCCTTCTGGCTCAGCTCCCTTTCCCCCATAAAAGTCCAGTACAATGCCTGCCTCATTACTGCTGATGCTGTACAGTCCATCTCATGCTCCATTTCACCTCAATCATGAACACAATCCCAAGATACTTGAAGTCCCTTGTGTAGGGTAGCAACTCAGCATCAATCCAGATGGAGAAATCTAAAGTTTTCCAGCAGAGAACCATAATGTCAGACTTCTGTCCCCCACATTCATCCTGGCCATTTCATGCATGGTTTCAGAACACCCGTGTGCCCTGTAGAGGTCACATTCTGGTCAAAAATGGCAAGAATATGATCTGTTTGATCTGTCTGTTTCATGGGATAGATGTACATTTGGAAACACTGGAAAGTTTGATCTCAAAGAAATGAAAGTGATGCAGCAGTTTAAATTGGATTAGGTTTTGATGCTCACATAGTGAACCTGGTTTTATCCCCTACAAAGTTCTGTTCCACAGTCCTGCTTTCAGTACCACTCTCAAATTCTCCTTCCAAGCAGTTTTGATCATTCTCACTGATGCGCTAGATTATGTAAATGATTATCAGTACAAGTATTTGTATTTCTTTTTAGAGTCTCCACAACAAAAACAACAACAAAAGTTTCACAGGTGATTCAGTTGGCGTTGACTTGAACATGTAGATGTGTTAGTTTTAATATAACTGTAAACTCAGGGAGGGAAAAAAGAAAATAAGACATTGAGGAATTAAGTTATCTTTACAGGTAATACATAAAAAAGAAAGTTTTCTCCAGGAGAAAAAAAATTTTTTTGAAACTCTTTGCAAACATGCAAAGAAGATCAACTCTAAATACACACGACGCACTTGAGAATTCCACACAATTATGCGTGCACACAGACACACACGCCTACCTAACAACAGGACCATATAGACGTATTGGGGGCAGTGTTGACTTATATCCCTATGCTAATAAGAATGCTAATTTGCATAGGACCAGGGAGCTTTCCGGAAAAAGAGAAACTCCACGACCTAACATACTTAAGCACAAACACCCAGAAAAGCCATAAAAGCCCTAAAAACCTTAATGACGAAGACAGGAAAGTCGATGTGTATGAGCTGTTTTTTCTTTAACAAGTAAAAGGTTATTTCATGAACTACTTTTATTATTGTCTTATTGAGGAAAAAAAAAAGTAATGATGAAAAAATGTGCTTATCTTCAGTAATATTTTTAAATGAAATGTGACAATGATTAATGAGAAAACGTAAAATATTCTGTTCTACATAATTGAACTGCCTGTTTTGCCATTCACAAGTACAGACTATAATACAGTAACTCTGTCCTCTCAAGAATAATGATCACTAGTTGCTCTAATAAGTGCAAACAAACGGCATTTGTTGTTCAAATGTCAGAGCCCTGCAGCTGCTGTAAAAGAGGCTGAATAAATGCTTCAGCCAAACAGACTTTAATCGTCAAAGTCATTTCTGTTTCCCGTCAGTAAGTCATAGTTTACCCAATGATATCACTTTTTTTCCCCTTGTATCTTTAATGGCTTTAATTTCCTGTTTTGTAATTGCTTTTATTATTTCACCTGTTACCAACACAAAGATCATTAAAGCTTTTTTTTTTAAATCATACTCATCTATGAAGACCATTTTCAAAAACAATTCCAGACAAGCAGCGGAGTAGGAACGGTAAGAAAATAATACCGCCGTGCAACGCAACCACCTGCTCCATGCTGCAAATACCTACCTGACAAAAGTCGGGCAAAAGTGCGTGAGACCAGAGGAGTTAATTAGTTAACACGCGCGTGCACAGAAATCTGCCCATATGGAAAGTAGCTAACTTCACCAGTGGGGGTGGGGTGGGAGTGGGGGCAAGTCATCATTTCTGGGAATTAATGCAATAGAGAGAGAGTTTAAAACTTGCCAATCAGCAGCAGACAGGATTTTTTTTTTTTTTTTTATAAAAGACCTAAGGGTATGCTGTAATCTATAAGTCAGTTTAGCTCAAAAAGCAACAAGATGTGTGGGGTGCTAAAAGGTCTTCTGCAGCATATAGTGTCCTTTTAATTGTATCCGGGTCTTACATTTCAATCCAAAATAGTTTTATTAATCCACAAAGGGAACAAAAAATGCTTTCCATTGTGTTTCAGATCGTACTAACGCACCTACACGACAGAGTTTCTGCTACAGTATGCTCTATATGCTTCAGTGTTTAGACGCAGACCTCCCAGCTCTTCCTGCAAAATGTTCTTGCCAAGCTAACCAGAACTGATGACATCACAGTGATATCACATGTAAACAGATTTACAGATATTTGAGCTCTGAAAATGAACTTAGTCACGGAAGAAAATGGATAGTGAGCAGTCAATGTAGGAGCAATGACAAAGTTTCTCGCTCAGCTGACCACATCTCCTTTCCCATTGCCTTATTGTCATTTTTATTTTAGTTTACTTATTTAAATTATTTTAAATGAAAAATATCTTAATACACAAAATGATTGTCATTGATTCCATCGCTGAAACATCTGAACCTCCCAATCCAGGTCCCTTTCAGGGAACTCTTTTTAGGGTGTTTTTCTGTATTTGAAACACAAAGTAAAAAAAAAAACAAAACAAAAGAAAACAGCACCATGTATCTTATTCTCTTTAGATTTAAATGAACAGTAAAAGTTTTGAAATAGTTTAATCACTATGGCCATGTTGTACTATAAACGTTTGATAAAGCATCTGTTAGATTTAGTGTATTTGGATATTATCCAGCATTTTAAACTTGCCTATCTCAAAAACATCCACATTAGGAAGAGGTTACTGTCTTCTAACATTCCAGATTCGTTTTATTTCAGTCATCTATGGTCTTCATGGCTTCCATCTCTTAATTACACCATTTTACTGTCGAGAAAAGCAGAGTGCAAATGGCCATTAGAGAATATTCCTCTTCCCACACTAACAAATTGAAAATGACAGGTCCAGGGATAAGATGGTAACTTGTGTGTATTTGTGGACCTTTCAATAGCTCTCTCCATCAGCTCTTGATTATCCAGAATAATATACATTCTACTTGTGACGGCACTTATGTGTGTGTATGCATGTGCAAAACAAAGCATTTTGCCTAAATGGCAGTCATATGAAACTATGTTAGAAGGCAATTGGTCTAGTGTGGGTTTTCTTCTATGATGGACAGGTGGGACGTCAATCCCATCAGAGAGCTGGTTAGTCTGTCCCTCTGGACCCGCCTCTCTCTACCAAGTGGGCCCTGATTGTATGATATGATTCTTAAAGTTAGATGGATTGGAGTGCTTGAGGCAGAGAACAGCTGATATGGGTATGGGAGGAAGGGGGGAATGTGGAAAAACACAGAGAAAAAGACTGCAGAATGAAACCTGAGAGTGAGAGGGATAGATGCATGGGATTGTAGGTAGGAAATAAACATCTCAGAGACTAACCGAGAAAATTTGACACAATAAGAGATAGGCAGAAGACAAGAGAGAGCAGTGACTCTAAATTCAGACGGATCACTTGGCTTGAAGGGAAATAAATATGGATTTAAATAAATGAGTTAGCCTAAGGAAATCACTGGTAAATGGGCATGAGTGGGTGGTTGAGTTTTTGGGACTCCTGGGCAGGTTCTGAGGAAGGGAAGATGAGTCGAGTGGAAGAGAGGTGTATTAAACCTGAAGTTTCTCGTGTTTTTATTTGTGGGGAAAGTTAATTTCTCCACACGAAAAATAGTGTGGAGGGATGAACTCCTGGTTCAGAAAGGTGGTGCAGTTTAAGCTTTTATAAGATGCAGTAAAAGTGTACCTCGCTGCAACTTAATAAACCTCTGTGTTTCAGGCTGCTCCTGTTTCATTCTGTTTTTCATTCTTTTCTGTCACAGAAAAGAATGAAAAGTCACGGATATCCCTGTCCATCATCTCCAACAACGACATTAACATTACCTCTGCTACTGTCGCTCCCATATTTATTGAATTTCCCTTCTGGGATAAATGAAGTATTTTTCATTCATTTTTTCATTTCATGGTTACTAAGAACCTCTGTGTCATGGTGGGTGACCACGTTGTTTCAGTCCCCCTGTCATGTTGCTTTTTCACGGAAAGGCTCATATCACGAATCCGTTCATTGAGCTATAAGCAGATACCTGTCGCTACTCAAATAAAACATGACTCGCTGAAACTCCACGCCTGCTTATATGAACTCAGTTGTGATGGTTTGCGCCCCTACTCAGGTACTGTGCTCATCACAAGAACAGAACTTGCCCTCCCTTCACTCAGGTGGTCTCAGTGGAGACTGTTCTCCTACATGGTTCCTCAAAGGTGGAAAAAAAGCTACCAGCAGCTAGAAGAGCAGAGTCATCCCTCTTCAAACCCTCCTCTTTCAAGAATATATTCAGCTAGATGCTGATTTAATTGCACTTAATTAACTCATTACTGGGGCTTGATTGTATTCTTCTGTTGTAAGTTGCTTTGGATAAAAGTGCTTCTAAATGTAGTTTAACAATAACTAGTAATAAAGATAAAGTATATCGTAGTATATGTTTGCCTTATGATGTAAGGTAGGTCTTTTAAAGTCTACATGATGCTGTGGTTCCAACAGCAAACATCAAGCTATTTCCAAACCGAGTACCTTTGAGTACACTTTACTACAATGCACTATGTTAAAAGGGTAACGTTCAGGAATCTTTTTTTTAATCACCTCCTTACCTACGGCAGATTCGCAAATGCAACGTAAAACTTATTTTATTAAGAATGTGCGTACGTTCTTGAACTTCAACTGATGGTGGTGGCGTGCTGCATTAATGCAGCATTACTTAATATAAATATCTACCCAGAAACCACCTTATGAGGTGTTAAGGAGCAGACTGCTGCATAAACTCACAAACCAAGGCTAGCCAGCAAGGACTGCACTCCTGAAATGCTTAGACTAAGACCAGAGGTTAATATTAGTTTATTATGTGTATTGTGACACCAATGGACATTTCATGAAACAACTGATTGGAAATATATAGCTCATTAATTTTCTTAATAAAATGCTTGTTGAGCCACAAACATGGGACTTAGGCCTTCTCTCTTTTTTTATTTCAGTAAATTAATCCACAGACATAGGAAACTTTCAAAAACCCAAAATATTCACAGCACTATTTTCTTTTTCTTTTTGCAAGGAAGCATGTTACAGTGACAGAAGACTGTCGCTGCTCGAATGAAACCACTTGCATATAATAATTCAGTAAAATGGCGTGTGGCTTCAGGCGTCGGGATCTGGAGGGCCTCGCTTCATAGCCGTGCGTTGTGCAGGACACGACATGCCACTGCTATTTTACACCGCTCCTTGGGTTTAGAGCAGACTGCTGCCGCTGCTTGCCTTCAGCGTAGGTGTCTGTCAGCAGGTCAAGTCAATTTAATCAACCCACTGGCATTTAAAGAAACACGATCTGGAGTTTAAATTAGCAAAATGCCCATTAGTTAAGATAAATGTGTTTTATTTCTTATTTATTCTCATATTTATAACATGTTGTAAAGATATTTGCATTTTGTAAGTATGAAAGTCCGTATAGTCTGAGAATGACAGCAGTATTTACGCGCGCTTCTCTTTTACACGCGTCTAGCTTTCGTTGATTATTCTGCAAAGTTTAGGACTACTATTGTTCTCATGAATGCAGAAACATGTAAATTTTGTTCTTACACAAAAAGTTCACAAATGTCATGTTTTTACCAGAAGTGATGGTAGTGAACTTTCTCCAAAGGAGATCTGACTTTTCTTCTAATTCCCCGTATCATCTGCTCAACCTCTCTGCTTATTTTCAGTGAGAAATTAAATCTGTGTCGTCTGCGGCACCAAAGGTGAACCGCTGTCCTCTTTTCTCCGTAAAATGTGACTAACAAGTGTCCCACCACTTCTGCTAAGGTGCCATGATGGCAACCTCGAGGACATGAAGTGTTCTGTGTTCTGCACTTAATTTTTTCTTTTCCGTTGTGACATCATCTGAGAACTTGCAATGTACTGCACAACGACAAAATTACCAGTTTCTCAAAATAGCAAGCTGGGATCTAGAGCAAAGACCACTTGCAAAGATAATGATGTGTCTGCATTTAGTCAGTTTGAATATACACAATGCAAGAAGGAAAAAACACTTCATATTTAATTGAAACCTTAGTGATTGAAATGTTGTAAGTCTTTTCCACTGTCTTCAGATTGTATTTATTGGTTTGTTGGAAAGCTCAGAAAAAGTGGCAGGAATACAGATTTTTCATTTGAAAACCCCAGTTTCAAGTTAATTTGAAGAAATATTTGCTTATTTTTATGGAGCGCTGTCTTGCCACCGTGTTCGTCCGTGTCCACGATGAGCAATAACCAGACAGAGTCGCTCTCTGATATCGTCCCAGTGGGATAACTGAGCATTGCTTACAGTTACTGTATCACAGTTATGAAACGAGCTCCCAGAACGACAGTGGAAATCACGGCAGAGGGGACGAAGATACTGAAGAAAGTAGTGATGGAAGAGAAATTGATTAAAAACAAAAACATGACAAAATTTAAGCTTCTTTTGGTTGGTTGTAGTAGTAGTTGTAACTTAGCTTCAAAAAAGAAAATGTGGGAGTTATGAAAGTATTTTCCATGATGTAAACTGTTTTCCAGTCAGATTGAGTGTGATGGGATTAGGTCAGTTTTTCCCCTGATGGTGCCACTTCTGGTCAACTCACCTCTAAACTGGGACTAATGGAGCTTTTTCCATCTTTTTTTTTTTTTTGATTTGACACTTTTACATCTTGGAACACTACATAAGTTAAAAGGTCTATCCAGCAGCCACAACAGTCAAGTTCTCTGTTATTTTGAATCTTTGCTCAGATGTGTCAGATGTGATCAGCAGTCACTTTCGTCTCGTTGCTGTGGTGTTGCGTGTGGCATATGAGAAGGTGAACACAGTCTTTCAACAAGTCCTAACTGCTGAGATGTATACTTTTGCTTTCTCTCTGAAACTTTTTTGCTCTTTGCTGCTTCTCTGCTTCTTCTTTCAGTCACTTCATTTTGTTCTTGCTCTTCTTCCCCTCTCCATCCTGCTTGTGTTTATACTCCTTCTTTGTGATAGTTGTTCTGGGGAGCAAAGAGATTAAATTCATTCTTCAGTGTCTTCAGACCTACCACTCGGCTGTTTACTTGCAGAAAACAGCCGAGCCTCTTTCTGCGCTTCTCTGTGTGTGTAAGATTTTTATTTTTGCATGCAAGTCTGGTTGTGCTCATTTTTGTGTGTCACAGCTGCCAGATGACAAGGCAACTGATAGAAAAAGTTGTTAAGATTAAACTCTTAATTCAGTGCAGCAGACGAGATGAGCTCAGATCCACATACGCGTGTCTGTAAGAGCTGCCGAACTTCATGGTCAGCAGGAATGTGTTTTATCAGGGCGCCTGGTAGTGGATGGCTCTGTCGGATGGGCTAGACGTCTGTCTGATTTAGTGATGCCATAAGTGGGAGAGTGGTTTTGGAAAACCCTGAAACAGGCACCTAGTTTTTAACAAAGGAGAGAAGGAGTGCAGGTGGTTGGCCTTAAAACCATACCGATGACAAAAAGTGATCTTTGAGTGAAACCATCTCATGTCTGGAATGTGAACACACAAACCTGCCCACTTACACGATCTGTTTGCTCTATCCATTCACTATAATGCAATAAAATGATACACATTCTATAATTTTAATTTACTAAGTTTTGTGTAGAATATACAGTTTTGGGGGCTCAATCTTCATGTCAATACTCACTTTGCAGTGTGACTAAATTTGACCGTTTATAATTATCGAAAGAATATATTTCATCAAGGATGTCTTTCTCAAAAGTGTGTTTCTCGAGCATAAAGCACCGTTCATTGACATTTACCTTCAACTCAGCTCAGTCTGGATTTTATTGTGCCAGCCAAAGTCATCTCAGGGTCAGTTAACCAATAATTGTCAGGAGAGGATGCTGTGAAGTAAAACGAGAATACCCAAACTGAGGCAATAGGTTTTTCATTGGTCAACTGTTTACCTGGCTTCGTATTGGTTGAGGGACAGCCACCCGAGAGCAAAAATCAAGAATGCGAGATCGAAGGTCTTAATGAGAGCAAAAGAAAAGGAAAAAAAAGCCCAATTTAATCAGAATTAAGATAAAAGGTTTGAGCAGGAGCAGAGCACGTTCGTACACAAGCAGGCGAGCATGAAAACAAAGACTTTCACTCTTCAGTCCTAAGCTTGACCAAACCATAAATCCCACTATGACATTTCACATAAGCACATTATTATTAGTTTCTTACTCATCAGATGCACATATAAATATGCATAATGTATACTTTGTTAAAATTGTTAAAAAAAAAAGCTCTACAAAATTTTTGTTTACTTTTTTAATATTGCAAAAGATGTTGCTAAGAGCATGGAACTTCAGTAGAAGATTATAACGAATAGCTTTAAAATACTTTATTTGTTGGGTGGGAGTGGATTTTGTTGCAGTATCCTATTATAATTCACTAATATGTTATCTGTAAACAACTATTTCAATAGAGATAAATACATCTATATGAAATACATTAAGCTAAGCTACTTTATACTTCTTGACCTGTTGGATTTGGACTAATTATTACAGCATCCAGGTACTGACTGCTGTGGCGCAGTTTTAGGATAAACTGTAGCTGCATATTTGGCATCGCTCAATTTAAAGTTGCTGAATGTAGCAACGCCAGTTCTGACCACACGGGGCTGCATGTGTTGATGGTGGTGGATCCTGTTGTTCTCCCCTGTTAATATAAATAACTGCCTTTTGACATTGTTCATTAATACAAATATATCCACATTGATAAGCTGAGCTTTGAGCAATATGTTGATGTTGATGTACTTTTCTGAGGATTTTCTTTTAACCCTTGTATTGAATCTGTTCTTTCTTATTATCTTATTTGTTGGTTTGGATGACTCTTTCTCTGTAAGAATCAACTGATGTGTGAAGGTGTGTGGAAAGATCACAGGCATGAACATGAATGATCTTAACAATCTGTACAAGGTCAGGACTTTAAAGAAGACTAAAGTTTGTCTTGGCTGATCCAAGCCATCCTCTTTTTTCATGTTGATCTAATGTTTTATTTTATTTTATGTTGCTATTTTATGTTGCTGCCATCAGCCATCAAAGAAAAAAAAAGTCCCTGTCAAGATTGGCTTTTAAACAACTCATTGTGATGTGTAGTTTTTAATCTGTTATGTGGTTTGCATCTGTCTCTGCTGGCTGTATATCCAGTTGCCTCGTGATGATTATAAAGATACATGAGCATATCTCAGCAAATATCCTACTTATGTCCAGTTGAAGATATTATTATGTTGTTATTTCCAGATTTAAGCAGTGCCATAACAATAATATGGATATTTGCTAAAACAAACAATGAAAAATCTTGATACCAAAATTGAAAACTTGATGTCCACCAAACAGACATATATTAGAGTTTTGAAGTCAAGCTAGAGTTATTTCAGACATTTGTTACCAGTTTTCTTCCTCTGCTTCCTTTTCCTTCTGACTGTGAATTCAGCATGCAGACAAGCAATTTTCAGTTGGGGTCTCACAGAGTAATTCATCTAAAAATAAAAGACTTATAATGAATTCAATTGCACTCTGGAACAGCAGTTAAGAACAAATAAATGGAAAGAAAAGTTTCAATGCGAGTGCAATGGCATGTAATTATTGGTGAAGAACACGGAGTATTTATCCATAGTGAGAGTCAATGAAAATAATTCAAAGCAATGTTCTGGAGGATGGGTGATTTGGCCTCATTTTTATGGTCAAGACTCCCTTTTCTAGTTTTACTCTGAAATTATCAGTGTTTATTTCCTGTAGTCAAAGTAATATGTTCATGTTTCTTATCAGTCTTCCTCAGTAACACCACAGTTCTTCTTTCTACGATTCAAAAATAAATTGTTAAAGTAGTACAGGGGCACAAATAGATTCCTGATTGTGAGTTTTTTTTTTCTTTGTAAAGCTACCGTTTGCTAAATGATAGGAACAACATATGTTATTTTGCTATACACTTAAATCATTTCTACAGTGTAGTCAAAGAACATAAGTGGATGGTTACTGTCTGCTACCATTCGTATTACTTAATATGTCAACTGAAGTAGGGTGTTTTGTGTGTAAACAGTATTAAAAAACAAACTGTTCAATTTGGGCAGCACGGTGGCTTGGTGGTTAGCACTGTTGCCTCACAGCAAGTAGGTTCCTGGTTTGGGCCTTTCTGTGTGGAGTTTGCATGTTCTCCCGTGCTTGCATGGGTTCACACTGGGTACTCTGGCCTGCGATGGACTGGCGACCTGTCCAGGGTGGACCCCTGCCTTTCACCCGAAGTGAGCTGGGGTAGGCTCCAGCAGACCCCCCTGACCCTGCACAGGAAATAGTGGGTATAGATAATGGATGGATGGATGGATGGATGGAAAGTTTTGGACCCTAATCTGATCTGGAAAACAGCAGTAGTCAGCCTCCTGAACCTCTGCCACTGCTCCTGAATGTTAAGTAAAGCACTGAAGACAATTGGGTGACTGGATAATTACATCTTTGATTCAAAAAAGTGCTTTTGTCTACTTTACAATAAATTCACACTTTAATGCAACACCACGTAGGATTGTGCTCTTTAGCACCCTCTCTGGTTGAGAAGCGCAATTGTCTGTTACCCATGTTGTAAATAAAGTCGCCTCGTCTCCCAGCTTCTATTACAAAATAAACTGCGAACCAGAGAGCAAACAAAGAGCTAATACAGTCTGATATAAAACAAACTGGACGTAAAATAAAATAAAAAAACACGACTTACTAATCCAATAGCAGCAAGGCGCTTCCCTCTCGTCTCTCTTTATGCCAGTATAATAATGACTCATCTACGGGATCTTGTTGATCGCGCTCCCTCTTTTTATTGCCTCTTCTAACAAAAACCCTTTTATCTTTCTTCACTGCCTCAGCCATAACATTTGTTGTGATCATGTATGTTAGCTTCATCAACACCCCCACCCCTATCCAGAAGTTTGGGTGCACGAATGCTTTTGGGCAGGTAGAGGTTCTTTAAAGTCTTTTTAGCATGGCTGTTCCTGGTAATGGAGACGCGCATCAATGATAGGGCCCTGAAAAACTACCCCAGATCACCCGCTGGTGGAAACACACTTATTGCTGCATAGAGTGTCTTTAAAAGGAGCGCATGCAGTAAATGTGCAACTCAGAAAATATGGTAGAGACCATTTACCATGAAGAGATACAGGACTGGGGACCTGCCTAAGGTGTACCCCTGCATTTCACCTGAAGAGTGCTGGGATAGGCTCCAGCATGGACGGACATATTGTGCATGTCCATCACTATCTTCAGCAGGTGGACTGTCCATGGTCATGTTGTGATTTGACAGGAGCAGAGCCCATATGGGGGTTGGGACAAGATGTAGGTATTCTTCTGTGCTTGAGTCAAATCAGTGAAATCCTCAGAATCGGTGGGCTCTGCATCGCATTTAGAGATTATTTAGTCAGTTGTGTACCTCTTAAAATGCAGCCAGATAAAACAACATCTGAATTTGTGATGATACAAATCAATTTTGAAGCATTTAAAGTAAGTAAGGTAATATTCAGCCTATAAATATAAATCACTGCAGGTTTAATGCAGTAACTGCAAACTATTTGAACACATACACAGCCCTACTGTACTTATGCTGCAATTCTAAAACTTTTTAAAGTAAATATAAGGCAGCCAATAAGATTGAACTGTACATTGACATTAAAACCCGCCACTGGTGTTTTGAAATACTTCAGAAACTCTGACCAGATCAAATTAATGTCAATCAGTTCCTTCTTCTAAGTAATGTGGAGAAGAAGTGAGGAAGAGCATGCTCCAGGGGATTTGGACACAAAACCAGAGTGCAGAGAGAGGGGGAGGTTGCAGAGGAACCAGCAGTGGAGATCAGCAGTGCGACCACATCCAGAAAATTAGATTAACCGAATTAGAGGGATTAGATCCACTACAGCTGGATTGGAGCTGATGGTACTAAGAAAAAGAGCAGAGTAAAAGCACATGAGAGGGGGCAGGAACAAGAAAAAGAGGATAACCAGAGGAGTGAGATAGCACAAACTTTCTGAGGGAGTTGGGTGGAAAAGTCATATTGCGGTAGAGAGAGGAGCAGAGGGAGGAGACAGCTCAGCATATTTCGGTATCCTGGGTAACTTTTAGGGGTTGGCACTGAGGAGAGCAGCTGACGTGTTTCTCGGCTGGTGGTTCAAATGGGTTCTTCAGCTCCTCATGACTCATCTTGAGCTGCAGTGCCCCTCAGTGGTGAATAAGAGGACATGCCACGCCTCTGAGCAGGGAGGACACAAGGGCATGAAAAGGACGAGAAAACACTCCACGAATACACATCATGCTTTATCAAAAAAAACCCAAACATATGATGATGGCCTTCTGAAAAAGATGTCGGATTAAACTGCTTTAAATGATAATAATCTGGATATATGAAGTACATTTGCCTTTACTGCCACTCTGTCCCTGAAGTGATATATATGTTACATAATATGACACACCTCAAGAGGCTGTCCTATAAAAAAATTGATTATTCGACCTGCTTTCATCACTTTTTCCTCACTAATTTACCAAGGGAATCTTCTGATTAAAAGCCCTTATCAGCTCATTATTTCTGAGCACATCTAATCTCATTTGTGGATAACAGGTTAGATGTGCATCCCTGGGAGTGTTCGAAATGTGAGAATCCAGAAGAGGGCGAGTCAGAGCTCTAAGCAGAGGAGATGGGGCCTAAATCAATGTGATTAATTCATGTTAATTGCCGCCCTCTGGTGTTAGTGCCACGCTTGTCATTACTTTGCTGATACATACAGTTTTCAGTACCGCCCCTTTGTCTGGAAGATAAATCTCTCAAGTCGATAGAGAGACAGATACAAACTCCTGCTGCTTCATAGTTTCACACTGCAGTTTACCTCCGGCAAAGAAAAATCAAGAAAAGAAAAACAAAAAAAAAAAGGCACACAAACAGAAAAGAAAAAATAGACTTACTCTAACCTCTCCTTGCTGCCCCCCCTTTGGAAGATGGAGGATATTAACAAGGCCGTGGTGATGTATCATAGACAAATAGGAAGTGACAGGTTTTGTTATGAATCCTCCCTCCTGCATATTCCAATGTAATTTAGAGGCGTCATGCCGCCTGCTTTGCAAAACTGTGGGGTGTTGTCTGCATACTGATGTCCTGCTCGCTGCATCAGAGGAAACAGAGATATTAAAGGCACTTCAGAAGGCATCGCTTCAAAAAAAAGGTAAAATCAGTGGCAGAAGGAGCCACACAAGGTGCTGCAGACCCACTCAATTCAAAAACCCAGCGTCAGTGGTAAGACTTCTGTCCCCCGCTCACCCAGCTCTGGTCGTAGATCAGTGTCGAACAGAAGCTGACTGAAGCTGATATTTAAAGATGATTAATGGCCTGTAATGATTCTGAAGCGGGTGTGTGTATGCGTGCTGGGAATCCTATTAAATTGTGTAACACAGGTTGTTTTTGGTTTTTTTTGTTTTGTTTTAAAGGCCTTGTGCATTTAATGATCCTGCATACACCTTCACTTATATACTTATGAGACTTCTTCAACGAGGGCTGGCTCACGCACTCATCCCTCTGACACTGCAGCAGCTCTGAGGAAAAGATTGCATGTCACTGCTTGTTTGAAACCAATCTATTTTTTTCAATCAGGTGGACGTATTACAAGACTGGGCCGTGGGCTCAGTAATGACAAACATTGCACATTGAGGCTCCTGCAGGTTTTCTCACGCATCCATAAAAAACACACACATGACCACCAACGAAGAAATTTCTGCTTCTTGTGTTTCCCTCACACGAGATAGGCATTTATTTTCTTTTCCAGGCAGTTCATAATGTTTTCCTGCTGTATATCAATGATAAATATGCATATGTTTAACTGTGGAAGGAAAAAAAATAAGAAAGCTGTAAGTGGTGTAAGAGAACCACAAAGAAGTGGGTTAGTGCAACATTTCCAGAATGTCATTTATAATTTTTACAGTTGTATAGCTACACAGAGTAAAGCATGAAGTAATTCAGCAAACAAAGGAGGTAAGAAAGTGCTTTGACCAACAGCAGGAGGACCATCTATTGAAAGTGAGAGAGATAATGCACATCAGCATAAAAAATTATGATTCCAGCACGTCTGACATTGCACTCCACAGGAACTCAAAGGCAGAGGGGAGAATTGGAAGAATGGGCTGCTTGATTTAGAGCGAGCAGCTGTTTTGCACTTCGCCTCGTCACACATCTGCCAAGTCACTCTGTGCAACCACTGAGGTCACCCAGGCTGCACCAGTCTCTGCCTCAACCCTACATGAAATTCAAATTCTCCCTTTTAGCACGCATTTCTTTCCCCTCGGAGTGAGGATAATTAGGATATACAGTGCACAACTGCACAGTTGTCAAGGAGCTTGTGTAATGAGGGGGTCTGGACTGCAGTACTGACAGTACAGCAGGTATGAAGTCCTCCCTCCGTTTTTAGCTTCAAGAAGCTGCATCAGATGTGCTGAGTCTGTGTCAGTGAGGTGCAGCTCATTTCTGTGTGCAGTAAACAGTGCGTCCTAGCAATACTCTGTTTATTCTGTGTGAAGGCAGAGCCCTTTTTTTTTGTCTGTTTTGCTCCTTTAATTTGCTTTCATATTTCAGCCTATTGACAGGACCCAACAGGGACTGCCTATCTGCAGTTTATAGACTCACCCACACATGAACATGGCCCACTTCACTGTTAATTTGTCATTCAATCAACTTGGTCAGCACTGAAATTCAGAAATACCTTTGAGGATCTGAGGGGTAATGGATTATTGGAACAGTGAGCTGTTTAAATTCATAACATTTTCTTTAGACCCTCGGAAGGATGGTGATTTCTGGGAAACTGTTCAACAAGAGATTCTTTAGCTGGCACTCCTGCCATCAGCTGTTCCACTGTATCAAATCTGTCAATAGAAACTGGTATGAATTTGAGATTTTAAATCACAAAATATCTTGACGTGATATCTCATCTCTCCTCCGCAGTAAAATTGATTGAAAAGCATCTGGTCCTTGCCAGGCTTTACATTTATTTCAGTCCAACCTCATCACTGGCAATGTGTGTCATATTACATCATGTCATTGTTAATTTATCAAAAACAGAGCCAAAACGCAGAAGCTGTGTGTGTGTGTGTGTGTGTGTGTGTGTGTGTGTGTGTGTGTGTGTGTGTGTGTGTGTGTGTGTGTGTG
>JBAMYA010114924.1:0-18898 GCA_037176975.1 Arrhamphus sclerolepis
CTTTCTTTCTTTCTTTCTTTCTTTCTTTCTTTCTTTCTTTCTTTCTTTCTTTCTTTCTTTCTTTCTTTCTTTCTGTCCTTGAGCTTTTTATTTCACTTACATCTGTGTCATCTGAATGAATGCATGAGAATGGTTGAGTTTTCCTGACATTTAGGAACAATGTTGCTAGAATTCTAACATGCCGACCATCTTTAAATTCAGGTGAATCTCTAAATGAGGTTTGTGTTAAGATCTTTCAGACCTTCAGGTTAAAAGAATACAGCAGCAGAAGTCAAAGCCTTGAAGATGTGAAACTTAAAAGCTTCGTCTTGAAGAAAATTAGCCTTTCAATATTTTTAGTAAAGTTTCTCCTGCGTGAAAGTCATGAATATATTAATTTTGGGAGCATAATTTAGAGATTGGTCAAGGAAAAACTATTTGAAAAGAAGAACTAGAGGTAAACTATATGAAATAGTTTGGATTAACCTCTGGAAAACAACTGGATTAACTGTGTCAAATCAGACATTGTGATTTATGGTCAAACTTTAATGAAAACATACTGAAATAGGCAGATTTATTTCAACAGCCTAAGTGTTAAAACATGTTAAAACGTGTAGAAAAATGCCCATCTTTTTCAGATGATTTCTCACATTTAGAGGCTTTTAAAAGTGGTTATGACTTTGGAAAATGGCAGACTGAGGGCTGAAGTTGATTTAGCAGTGAGTGCAAATTAAGAAGAATAATGATGCATTAAATCTAATGATGTGACTTGTGAGATTGGCATAAAAATGTTTAATTGCCTTGCTAACAGTTTCTCTGCTGAACCACGTGAAATGATTCAGCAGCGGTGCGATGAAACTGTGCAGTCTGAAAACAACAACACAATGACAAGTGAAATTGCTCCAAAATAACAGCTGAAATTGGGAAGGTTATTGACAAACATAACTGAAGTTCTGCAGAAACTAGTTGAAAGGTTGATGAGCGCTCAAGAATAGTCAAGTGAGCCATGGTTTTCCAACAGTGCAAAAAAAAAAAAAAAGCCATTCAGAGCTTCAATTTCATTCAGAACGAAAGATTTGTTTAGAAAAGCCTTTTAAAGCCTGTTGAGGGTTTGTTGGATTGCATACTAAAACCAGCTGTTTCAGAAACATGAATTAAAAAAGAACAAAAAAAACAAATCTGTTTTGAAGTAATTACTTTTCTCTTATCTGTATTTAAAAATAATAATTGCTTGTGGGTCTTAAACGTTATGATATAACACACACAATGTAGCATCCTTAAAAGGTAAAAACCATGTTGTGTCAGGTCTGAATGAGTTTTGACAGGTTTTGGACACTGATGATATTTACTTGAAGTGGAACTTATTAAGACTGAAATCATGCTGCCGTTGAATTTGTGTATCCAGTGTATAAACAGCAGCTGTAAAATGCTTCACACAGAGGGGACAGAACTGATGCAAGCGCATAAATCAAAAGCCAGTAACCATCATCAGGGTGCATTACTGAACATGGCACGAGTAGCTTGCACATCTGTGTAGCCACAATTAATGCTCAGGGGCTGGACATTTCAGAGCAGCCCACATTCCCATCCAGAAGACATCATTTTTACATTTTTAGGGGCAGCCTTGCTCATTTCAGTTTGACAGTGCCAAATCACAGCAGAATGGTTCAGCAATCACTGGGCTTTGGTGTTGGCCGTCAAGCTATCCAGACCCACAGCCAATCACAGAAACCATTTGGAGCGTCACAAAATGAAGAAGACCACAAAGGAGGACCTGAACTATTTACAGTTGTGTGCAAAATCTGGTACCCTGCTTACTGCCTTCACAGGACTTAATTGGGGAAGATGCAGGCAGGTGCTGCTGATCATCAGCCCTTGGTGGACTGATCATGAGCATGCGTGCAGATGTCTAAAAGCAAACATTTTTCGAGTCTCTTTGTCTGGAACATGTTTATTAACACAAGAGGGAAAGGCATAAGCAACTGCTGCCGCATATGATTCTGGAAAATGTTACAAAACCATTTCCAAAAGATTTCCAAATTACTCACAAGAGGAAAACATTCAAAACAGATGCCAGTCTTCCCTGAAGTAGGTTTCCCAGCAAATCTACTCCAAGGTCAGACTTTGCAGCGCTAAGAGCATAACAATTTAAAATATGACAAATCCAAGAGCTACCCTGTAGACCCTGTAGACCTCACGGAGGATGTCAATTAGGAAACAAAACAAAACAAAACCAAGAGAAAGCCTCTTCTGTGTAAAAATATCATGGAAGAGCAACTAAGATTCTCAAAACAGCATCTGAAAAAAACCACAAGATTTCTGGAACAATTGCCTTAAAGAATCAAAGTTTTGGATTGGCCTATTCAAAGCCAAGCAGATGAACACACACACACAGGTTAGTAGAGAGGGTACTAACTGTTGCACATGACTATTTGCTGAATTACATTTGGGATTTTTTTTTAACTTGACAGTAAGTGTGTTCCACAGGTCTACAACACAGAGGAGTGTTTTTAAACACAGTGGTGATGCAACATGTTGATAAAATAGCCCTGCCCCAACTTGTCTGATGTATTTCTATTATCCATATTAAAATGAATATGCACTTGTTGACGGTTATAGCAGAAAATATTGTGAAGGATTTATATACCAAACCATCCGGTTCAAGGTGATGGAGGAAAAGAGGTGGTTCGCCAACAGACAACTAATGTTATAATTAAAACTTTCTGAGGTGAAGAGCCGAGACAGCAGTGTGATACTGTTATCGTGGTCTAAGGTGGCTATCTATTTCCCGTACAGCTCCTGCAGACCTTCATTGTAAGTCACCTCTGCTCTTCATCCACATGCCCTTTCCACCTGCATAGTCAATATAAAGACAATTTATGTGTCGTACACTTCCCTACTGTGCACCTAAATCTGTAGAAAGAACTGAAAATATGAACTCCTAAATCTACTAATGAATTTATTGATGTAGTACTCTTCTCCTTATTCTGCTTGTTATTCCTATTATTTTTATTCTTTATAAACATTGTCCAAGCAGCTGTCTTATTTGCATACATTTGCTGAAGATCACGTCTGACATTATGGTTTGTGCATACGTTTTCCCGCCACTGACAGCTATGTAGTGTGTGCATGCCTCCCCCATGACTGATTCCAGTTGCTCAGCAGTTCTCCGTGTTGTTCCCACACGTATTGGAATTTGAGCCGACAGATCTAATTAGAGACAAAGTTCAAGACCAAGAACTGGACAAAATAAGATGTGAGAAATGTCTACATGAATGCTTGTAGTCCTTCTGCTTATGTAACCCTTTTATTTTCCTCTGGATTATCTTATGTCATGAGGTGCATGTAAAAATCAGGTCAAAGTACACACAGAGATTGCTGGTTTATTTCCAAATATTTGATCTAGTTACCCTCTTAAAAACCAAAGGCAGCAATGAGTTTCATAATGGAGATCAATGTCTGATAGCGTTGCCTGTAGCGGGTCTTAGGTTTGACATAATTTTCTCTTTCTTCACAACAGACTCTGGGAAAAAAACTCTGGACTCTTTGGATAGTAAAGAAGTTTATATCCCAAACAATATCATGGTAAAACTTTACACGTTTGGCATTATAGCTTGTTGCATTAAGGTATTGTCTGTGATTTTTGATCCTGAAAGGAAATAAATTTTACAGCTTAACAGTGGTTTCTCTTTTAAAGCCATCATGTTTAATAACGATAATACACTGCTTAGTGTGAGGCTAAGAAGTCGCTGTGAATTACTTTTCATTAAAAGCTATCGACAGTGACAAGCGTTAAGCAAACCTTTGGCTTTCCACGCATGCAGTTAAATAAACCAGAACTCTCCCAACTGAGAGCAATACTTCATCTGCAAATATTCCCTTTATAGCATGAGCATGCCATACATACTGTCCTGATAACTGTGATAAAGTATGCTGTACATTTTATATCAGACAGTGACTGAATAAAATGATAGAATTGTAGATACTTGTACAATTTCATGCTTCAGTTGCTCTTATTTGCTTGAAAGTGTTATCTAACTGAGTTATCTAACTATAGCCACGCTAACATCTTGCTGGAGTGATGAAATAAATGCCTGATGCTTAAGTGACACATTGCAAAAATCCACAATGCAGCACTCTTGAACTGCTGTGAAATGATTGTTTCAGTGGGCAAATATTAGCTCTTCTGCTCCATCCTGAGTAGCTGTTAGCTTGACTTGTCCATCAGCCCTCCTCTCTGCTTCTCCAAACTGAGAGCACATTGACTGCCGGCTGTTGCAGGTAAGAGAGCGGCTACTTAGGGGCGACTCTCAAAGGTTTACATCATCAACCCTCCATCAAGAAAGGTTTTATCAGTTCAAACAGCCTGGTGGAGGGTTTCTAGTTGTGAAGTCATATGTAAATCTGTGACCCTCCTGTCACTCCTGTGAGTTAAATGATTTACCTCATTTTGGTCTCATGAGTCAAAGTGACAGTGGTTTTAGGTAAGAGATTCAGGGCTTCATTGTAGGTGTTTAATTTGTGAAGTCTGAGTCCTCCTCTATTTGATTTTTTTTTTTTGAGTTTTGACTTAGGTAGCGTCTATTACACCTTATTCTGTCTTTCCTGTCCAAAATGTGCATATTATGGTCATCAAAGGGGGGGCCCTTAACCCTAAGATGGAGGTGGGCCGCTGAAATCTGACCTGATGAGCTAGCTCTAGTTTTTCCAACATAAAGGTGCGTGTTCTCATCACTGAGCAGCGTGTTCAACACCGCTCAGTGTTTCTTCGGGTGTCTTGTCTTTGGGGTGAACTGGTTTTTGCTTTAGAGTGCTGGTAGGTTTCAAAGTACCAGGAGGTTGTGTTTAGATAAGACCCTTCAGTGTATGAAACAGCAACAATTTTGCACATGGTTTTTCCCTCCTCTCTGTTTGATGCTGTAGTATTGCTTTCCCAGGTTTCTTGGCTCATGAGACAAAGGCTCAGTTTGGACATCCACATTTTGAAGTGCTTGCATTCCTTGTCTTTTCCTTCAATCTTCATGGGAATATTCTCAGCCCGATGATGTGAAGTTCTGATGATGGGCGGTTTGTGCTTTGAATCAAAAAGCAGGTATTGGTTTGTGTATGCAGGTTTCCCTGAAACACCAGTGTTCAGACTTTCATTCCTCTCAACATGCACAGCACAGTTCAAGAATGACAGCTTGTTCTCTGCATCATCTCCAGTGAACTCAATGCAGTCGTCCACTGTGTGCTAAAAGCAACTTTGCATCATACATGGCGTGGTTCCTCTAATTCTATGGTCTGGATTTTGACCCGGGTGTCATCCACATATCTGGACCAGTGGCTTGGTGTTGTCCTCTTGTCTGAGTTTGATGTTCTGCTTTCCTCCTCCTCCACATAGTTGTTAACAACACATTGTGCATCCTTGTTTCTGTCTGTAAAATTAAGAAAGAAACTGACAAACTGACTGTACTAAGAGTCTACACCAGAAGAGGACTTCACACAACCCCACAACATGTTTCTGTTGTTGTTGTTTAAGTTTAATGGATGCTCTGTCTCTTTACTCATGGGATAATTTGTCACATTGGCATCCCATTTCGGCTTGGTCTTTTGTGGTCATTTTGTGTCTCACAGTTTAAGTTTGTGCTCCTTTGGATTCATCATGCATCCACTTGTGGTTGCTATTCTTTGTATCGCCGTTTCTGCATGTCAGTTGAGATTTTATAACTATTACACATTATGCTCATGTTAAGCCTGTGGTGATTTTTCTTTCTCTTCTTCTTCTTTTTTTATGTTTGTTCATTGTTCATCTTTGGTCTTTGTTTTCATCTCATTGTGGCCAGTTTGTCCCATTTGGTCATTTTTGGGTCTCTTTGTATTAAATCTTTGTCTGTTTGTTGTCACTTTGTATCTTTCTGAACTCCTGTTATGCCTCTCTCAATATTGTCTTTTGGTGGGGTGTTTTGTATGTATTTGTGGTCTCTAGAGTAATTTTGCATTATTTTATGTTGAATATCCTCTCTCTGTGGTGGGGAGGGGAGTTTTATCTGCAGCTATCTGCTGGTGCAGCAGCATCAGAGCTGGAGCACCCGGAGCTGATTGTAAATAATGTAACATCCAAAATAATTTTGAACAAGCTGCAAAATAAATCTAATGCACATACAATATGTTACACAACATGCTGATTAAACAACAGTGTGTTATGTGAGAGGCTTTTAAAGCTCAACAACAATCAGGATCATGCAGATGGTGTGGATTCTTAGTCATCCAGAAAATGGCTTGAACGAAGACAACTGGACTTTTTCTTGGTTCTTGAAGAACTGACTGGTGGAGAGTTCCAATCTGATAATATATTGAAGTCATATGCAAACAAATCAAGATGTGAATGGTTTTGATATGAGCTGGATTCAGAGCTTTATTGTAAGTGCTGGATCAGTGAAATCTGAGGCCACCTTTGTTTAATGTTGCTTTTTGTCCATTTTACTTGTTTTACTCCTCTCTCTCTGTCTTGTCTGTACTAAATGTGTACATTATTGTCCTGAAAAGAATGTTCCTTATTCTTGAGCTGCAGGTCAGTGCATGATTCTTGACCCGATGAGCTGACTCTCCTTTATTGTGTCATGTGTTTGTGGAGTTGTTGTCCCCAGTGCAAGGGTCTGTGGTCTTCACAGCACTGGATTTCCAACTCTGCGTTTTGTCCTAAGTTTGAACCAGTGTTGGTCTGAGGGTGGTGTTAGGTTTTAAGTGATTTGGGAGGTTATGTTTGGAGAAGATCCATCCAAGGTTCTCAGACATTTTTCCAGACAGAAATAAGGTTGTTCTTGCTCACAGCTATAACTATGAAATGTATTTATCTTTACTTTGAAGCTACTGTCCTATACTGCTAGCATAATCCATACAATTTCAACAAGTAGCAGTGGAAAAGTGTGATTATCAACAGACAAGGTATCTAAACTAGATTTTCTTCATCCGTGTTGAATGAGCGGGAAGTTTAGTTTGCTATGTGCTTCTGCAACTCGTATTCTGAGCACGTGGATCTCACATCAGGAAGTGACTTGCATCAGGTCATGACAAGGTCTGAGTGGAGCACCTAGTGTTGCATGATGTGTCAGCATTTTTCATTGCATCAGTGTTTTTAAGAACAGTCTTTCAGCACAAACCTGAAGGCACCAGACTGCACTCCAACTGCAAAAAGCCTCTAAATGTGGCAATTTTTCTTTAAAATCTCCTACAATAGCTGTTACATACAGTATCCTATAATTCAAAGCATGATATGGATTTGGAAATTTACAAATGAACAAATCTGAGACTGTATTTCTATGAATATCATGGTGAGATTGTTAAGTGAGATGAATAAGCAGTAGATAGATAATAGGTGCAGAATCTATCCAAAGAGACAAATAAAAATGATTTTAAAATACATTAATCAATATCACTCCATTTCTACTGTTCCAATGAGGCCTTAAGATTAACAGAGATTCAAGAGCATCATGGGAGTTGAGGGGCTGGTGGGAAAAAAAAGGCTGCATTAAATCAATTGAAAGTTTAAGTGGGGAGGGAGCAGAAAACAGTGAAGGGCAAAGCCACCAAAGAGGTGGAGTCTCAATGTGACATTGTTTAGTCTCTTGTGTGTAAGTGAAGCAAGCAGCAGATTTAGATGTATGACTCTCACAGACCATCGCACGTCCACCTGCTACACATGCACAGTGCACAAATGCATTTTCTTCCCTTCATTTATATGCACCAGAACCTGCAGGGAACCTAAATAAATATTCGAGACAAGCTTTAAAAAGCACTTGATCATGTTCATCCTAGGCGTATATTTGCGTCTCCTTTATTTAATTTTATCAAGACCAGGAGATCTGGCACAGAGCTGTACATGAGGATAATAACCCTGCTCACACTGGTAGCTTCCCTCACTTGGACCTAAACCTTCAGATACACCAGTTAGCTGCTGGCCATTGGGGCGTTTGTTATCCGATGTGAGTGTACCCTCCATGGTTGCAGGCAGTGAACTTGGACGGTTCCAAGCTTATGTTGTTATTTCATTCACCGGAAAAACTACATCCCAGAATCTATCCAGCAGTATGCCTTTGGCTCTCATTTCGAATCAAATTCATGTCAGATTAATTTCACCGTCCTCTAACTCATTGTCATTTCAAAAACACTTATAAAACTGCCATAGGCAAACCGGATACTCTCAGGCCTGGAGTGTGTGTGCTTGTGAATTTTGGTGTTGGCTGGTAAATGTTGAGTTACTGCTGCACTCTCCATCAATCTTCTAAACCCACCACTCAACTCAACACCATCGCCTTCACTACAGTTTGAATAATTAAAACGCCACAGAAGTGCAAAAGGCAAATGCATGAGGCAACTTTGAAGAAATCAAAGCAAGCAAAGTAATATTCTTATGCAAAACAGCAAATTCTCTAATGTTGGTGGCATCTAATGCACATACCAAACACTTCTGCATAGCGGATCACATTTTGTTCCTGAAAATATTTTGTGATAATACCTGAGGAGTGTGTCCAGAGTATTAATGGTACTTTTTCATTTGATTTAATTTGCAATGCCAGCACCCACACACGCTCACACACCCCGTGGAGAGTTCACAGAGACAGAGTCTTCATGGATTTTATTTTGTATTTTTTTTAATGACCACATTCTTAGCCATTCAAACACCCACATGCAAACTGCTGTGTTGACACTATTTAGCATAAGAAAGACTTGTAACTCTGTGCAGGCTCAAAAGTAATGCAATACAGTCCAATAATTTTTTCCTGTGTTGATCAAAGGGAGAAAACAAACAAATGTTGAACATGCCTGTATTTACTGATAAATAAATGTTTTAGATGTCCTTCACATGATTCTGACCTTATCATTTACATATGTTTTGTAGACATTCAAATAGAATAAGGCGGACAGGACAGAATTACAGGAAACTTAGCAGGAGCATCAAACACAAGTCCTTTAATAGCCAGGACGTGCCCTCCTGTTGAAGCTGGGCAAAAGAAGAAAAGAGTCGGGAGACAGGACAGAGAGAACGAAGGACAGACAGAGTAGAGGTACAAAAATATGTATGACATGTAATGGTTGGGGGGTCGGGCTGCAGGTCGGCCATGTTAGTTGGTGTCCTCTAGTAGGTAAACGCTGGGATGGTCAGCGAAGCCCTGAAGCAACGAATACCTGCAAACATGTACAGAAGAATAAAGAAAAAAAGAAATGGAGGAGAGGGGGATTGAAAAAATAGGTGATAAACTTATATTGTTGTTCCCAAAAAAAATACATATATATATATGTTCAGGACTACAAAAACGTCTGACATTAGACATTATCATTTATATCAGAACCAGAATCAGAAAAAAAAATGTGAAAAGAAAAAGTAAAAAGAAAAATGCAGATGGAGTGTTTGAAAAAGAAATAAGTAGTAGCCAGTTTTTCTAATCAAATGCATCTCATTGATCGAGCATAAGCAAGTGTGTGCACTTCTAAAGTAGATGTAGGCTATTGGCAGTTTGCTGGTCTAGGGCATTCAGGTGTGCTTAAATAATCCATAAGTATGGATTGTTTGGAAGTGTTTTCAGGAGAAAGCCTCTTCTCTCTAAAGCTTATTGTAGTTGGACACCATCTGAACAAACCTCACGGCCTCTGAAAAAAAAAAAAAGTCCAAATGTTTGGCCATAAGCAGACATTATGTTTTAGCATAAACACTTGGTACTAACTGTCAGGCACCATGCTGGAGGACTGATGATTTAGACTTCTTTGCAGCCACAGACCTTAGAGTCATTGAATGTTTTTGTTTGGTGTTAACTCCCTTGATTAAAGTTGCTTCTTTTTTTTTTAACACTGGTAAAATACCCTTCTAAATACCAATCAAGAATAATTTAAAGTTATAAAATTTTAAAGAATTGCTTTACTCACATACAAAACATCCTTGAACTAGTTCTGTCTGACTTGGTTCACAAATAGAGAGAGAGAATATTTTCATTACGTTTCTACATCCACCATCTACCTTGGTTTTTATGAGAACTGTTCATGATCCTGCTCAACACCAAAGAGTGAAAAATTAGGGGTTAATAATCCAATTTAGTTGAAACAAAGCATAATCCTCTTAAGTGTCATTTATTAGCCTATTAGTCAGTCTTCTAGCACCCCATTAAGAACATGTCTGAGGATTACGCTCATTCTGCATTAGTGTCAATTTGTCTTATGTTTGAATAGCCAAAGGGCTATTGTCCAACTAAATTTCACATTACTGTAAAAATATCATGAAACTAATATCAGTGGAATAGATAGAATCAACTAATGGGGCTTGAAAGGCTTTTCTTTCAGACTTCATAAGATAGATTTTTCTATGTGAATGCCTGTCAACATGGTTGTCCGTATCAGTCAAAACAATTAGATCACAAAAAATGAGTTTAGCTCTTAGTTTCTTTTTAAAAAAACAAAATAAAACAAACAAACAAACAAAAAAAAACAGTCTGTCCCTTGCTGTCATGCTGTCACTGTGGGGTTTATGTCGCTGCTGGTCTCTTCAAGAGAACATTAATCTGAACCAAACTTTATTTAAGACACATAAATAGAATAAAATAAAATAAAAAGAGAAAAAGAACAGATAAAATCAAGACATATATTTACACATAAAAACACCCGTGATTCCACATGGACCTCAGGGTCCCACTTGGAGTCAGGAAAACATTGTTTGGGCAACTTTGATGTGTCTTGTAACGTGGCAGTAAAACATCTGGATGAATGAGTCTTCAGTGTTTTCATGAATACAGAAGAATCTTGACAGCTGGGGTGACGCTCATCATTCTGATAACCTTGCAGGCCTGGCCTGCACAGATAGACGTGAAATAAGCAAGGCTTCTTTATCCTGCAGTCAGCGTAGGAGGAGCTTATGGATGGAGGCTGTCTGCCAATAATTTATATTTATTTCGAGTATTTCTTTGAGTCCAGGCAGATTTCTTCTTCCTCTTCAAAACAAAAAACAACAACAACAGATATTGGCATGATAAAAGTGGTGTAGTTGTTTTTTTTTTTCCATAACATTGGAAGAAAAATAAAGAAATTTCAGTGTATTGTGGCTTACAGTTATAGGCTCGTCCTCCTGTCAATGTGAGAATCATGAAAACTACAGCTGAAAAATGGCGTTATACCATTTCCTCTGCTTTGTGAAATGTTAATGGACCCTGTATGAGTTGTTATAGGCCTACACATTCTTCAAGGTCTCAAGTTAATTCATTATATGAACCTTTGAAAAGCTCTGCTTGGTCATTTTTAGTTGTTTCCTCAGGCTGGATTACGTCTCATAAATCTTTAAGCTCGAAGGGAACACAGAGCAGTAAACTGAGGTGATTTGATTTGTTGCAGAGTTTCCTGCTTGATCCAACTGTAATTATAAACGTGCGGTTCTCAGGTGCAGAAGCACTGAACATGCAACACTGTCATTAAACCACAACTAATTTGGAAACAGTACTGATGTAAATATGGAAATCTCAGATGGAAATATAAACCTATTAACAAGACAGAGAATCTCTTTTAACTGTATGCACAAACAAAAGGGCACAATCTGCAAAATGCATCCATTTTAAATCATCTAAAGAGGAAGTATTGAAAGCGTTACATTTGAGCTGTTTTTCCATTGTATCCTTAATGCACAATGGACCTGCTTTCATGCTTAGTGTTTGATTAGTTGTGATCAAACAGTCCCCATATTTTTTTCACGCAAGATAGCCTGTGGAAAATCACAAAATGGATTTCTTCCTAATGGTTTCATAAAACATCTTGCCCTTAAATCTGATTTGCGGCATGTAAGTTTGATTATCTCACAGAAATAGAATGAATTATAACTCGAATAAGATTAGACATTATTGAATTGTACGATAACTGATGTATCTGAAGTGCAACATTCAGATACAGCGATCAGCAACAGCATTAAAACCAGTGGTAGCTGCTGTAGTGTCAGTGTATGTAGCCATTGTTTGTTCATGGTCAGAACAAAATTACCAGCCACTATTGCATGGATGGTTTTGGTATAGTTTTATTTTTCTTTTAAGTCTCAATTATTATATGCATAAAATTGCATGCATATGTATGAACCTTATTTCCACTCCCCAGGACACTTCCCCTCTTTGCAAATTGCATTTTAAAAGATTGTCTACATTGCAGTGAATAACCAGTAGAATGAAAACAGCAGCTCAGAAGAAGCACACGTGAATGTGAAGCTGAGGCACTCCTCAGTGAGGTAGAGAGAATTAAATTTGTTATTTGATGTGTCACTTCTGGAATAATAAACAGAAAATGAACTGCTGAATGGAAATTTTAACAGAAGCAATTAACTCTCTAAACTCAGAGCAAAGGACCCTGCAGAGCGATAAACATGAATCCAAAAAGTGCATCAAAAGCACTGAAAGCAGTCACTTATTTATCTGCAACAAATAAACAGATCGACATTTCATGGATGACTAAGATTCAAATCACATTTGATGGTCTTCCAGTACCACCGGAATGGAGTTGTACATGACTATTACATGACTATGCACAGATGGAATGTTCTCTACTACGTACCTACAATTTAAATAAGAATGCAATATAAAAAAATTATAAAAGAAATAAAACTAGACAAAAGTAATGACAACATGTTGGTATTCCTACTGTAAATGCCAGCTTGATTTATTCTTTTCTATTTTCATTTCACCAACTCAGGTTTAAAGTGCTCCAGAAACATGTATGAGGATGGTGTGAAGAATCTCTGAGGTGTACGCATATACCCATCATGCATTCCTCCTTTCGCAACAGCAGTTTGTGTGTAGGAAAAGGTGCATGCATGTTTTTGTATGCACACTGTTCATGCATCTGGCCCCGGGTCATTTTGTAGAGAATAGAAAGGTTGAGTTTCCATTTTAGCTTGCTAGAATTAATGAGGAGTCATTTTAACTCATTCCATTGCTTTGCATCAGTGGCACTGAGCGTTTTAAACTATGCAAAAAAAAAAGAAAAAAAAGGAAGCATCATCCATATAAAGCATGCTAACCCAAAGTACGAGTGTCTGCAGAATCACCTGAACACCACCACCTCTTGATTATTTTATTAAAAAAAAAAAACAGAGTGAAACTGGAAAAAAAGAATAAAAAAAGTGATCTTGGAGTGGTCTCAAGGCCATTAAAATATGTATTGCATCACTATAGAGTTATCTGTTCATGAAATCTCTCTGTAAAAATGTGTGTGAACCTTGGTGGTGAGTTGTGTAATTAGATTTACTGACTGTCAAGGCTGTTTTGAAGTCAATGCCACCTGGGAGCGGAAATTCATTCAGGGACGAATAATGTAAGGGTCCTAGTTAGTTCCGCAGTGGTTAAGATGATACACACAGGAGAGCAAATAGCATAATCCTGCAACATTTTAGAAGAAGGCTTGGGCTTTAATGAAAATTAGAAATGAGTGGACATGACATGAGTACATTTTAGCTGCATTCAGACTCTTAGAGCAAAGAAAGAAGGGAATGTTGCATCTGAGGCTCTTCCTGTGGCAAGGTGCTTTTGAATAATTTTGATAGTTCAAATTGTGAGTTTGATGGTCAAAATACAATAGCAGGACTTTCCTGCATTTCTGACTTTGCACAGTTTTAGTTCCTTTCCTGTTTAATATTCTGTATTCATTAAGTCGCTGTGTAACTTTAAAAACAGAAAGGTTTTAAGCTACCATTTCTATCTTCCAAAATGTTATACTGACAAAACATTCAAGCAGCACTTAAGAATACTGGAATAGATTAAGCCTGTACAAACTGATGAATAGGGCTGTAACAGCTCAGAATAAAACATTAAACTAATTAACTGTTTAGCTCACATAGCGAAATGGAGAGAAAATGAACGATGGAATGAGCCTATGGGAGTCGAGAGCATAGTTTTACACAAGAGCTACAAAAAACACAAATTAATTACAAATATTTGAGAAAGTCTGAGAAAGTAGCTTTAATGTCTCCACATACTTGGTTTTGTTCATGTTAGTGGCGTTATACACAGCCTGACAGGACAAATGCTTCAAGCTTCTAGACCATCTACACGTTTATTATGAATGTATTTATAACATGTATTCATGTATTCAGAGGCTCTTTTGAACATAAAGCGACAGAGTCAAGTTAGAGAGCAGATGTCATACAAATTACATTCAGTTTTCTTTTTCTGAAATTCAACAAGTTAATTAAAATGTTGGTGAACTTACTTTTTTTCTTTTCTTTTTTTCTTTCTTTACACTAACAATCTTGATGGTTTATGGCTATTGTATACATGATTATATATGTCAGGAAGCACACACTGACAGCGTCTTTGCAACACTGTATAATTACACAATAAAGAATGTACGTTAATGCAACATTTTTCTAGTCTTGGTGCCTTCTCAAAACGCTTTACACTGCAGCATTCACCTGCTCACATGAACATTAACACACTATACAGTCTCTACAGTTTGTTTTGTTGTTGTTTTTTTGTTTTTTTTTATAGCCTATGCAGCATTTTTTTTCTGCATTATACAAATGCAAATTGGAATGCAAAGGGGGCAACGTCAGGTTCAGTGTCCTGCCCAAGGACTCATAAAAATGCATAACACCCCATAGAAGTTGAGCATAAGCACTGCATAGTCCCTGGTTGAAAATTCTCTAAAAACTGGCATTTATTGAAGATTTATTTGCTGCATTTTACACTGCTTATCTAAGTATTACAAACATGTCTGTGATGCTTATGGACATTTACATGCTCTACAGGTGTGTTGTTTTATTGTATGACAGTGTCATGCCAATCCAAATAAATAGGTAGAGTAGGCTATATGAGCATAAACCCCTCCTAAACAAAATACTTGATTCTTTTTAACTTTCATCTTTGAAATGCCTAAGATATTTTTTAAGATATATCTAACCTGTTCAGAAGCAGTGAGAGTAGTGGAGGGAAAAGAAATCAAATGTGACAGCAATTTCCTTTCCCTTTGCAACTGGTGACACATTTTTGGTTTATTAACATGACCTTGGTGATGACGCAATACATTTGCTGAAATTTACTTGTTCCAAAAAGTCTACATAATACAGCACATTAGCACAAGATGGAGATAAGTAAAAGAAAAAAGAAAAAAAAAACGAGTATTCTTTATTCCATCTTGGGAGCATTGCAGTTTCACTTCAGCAGACACACAACATCCACCACTGAAGCACATCGAGCAAAAAGTCTGACTGTTTTACAACCGCAGCTGCCTATTACAGGGCTTCCACTGAGGTTAAAAAAAAAAAAGCGTTTAGGAAAAAAATAGGGCATCGTTTTTGAAATTATAAACCACACACTTAATTTGGTAGGGTTAGAGTAGAGCAGCAGCTTTCATCATTATATCAGTCAGGGGTACATATTTCATCCTGTAGAGGGTTGTAAGAGGCTGGAGCCAGACCCACTTGACACTAATCTCCGGTCCATCACAGACACAGACAGCCAGCCAGGTAAATGTCACACTGAACGGCTCCAGCTGACCGACAAGTCTTCGTCCAGAACTTTCCTACTGTGATGTAGCAGCTTGGCAACAGCAGCACTGTGTGCCCCCAAGCAGCGCCTGCAAAGGCAAATAATTTATCTTTTTGATGATAAATTCAGACCTGCTGTGTAAGAGTATATAAATGCAAACTTAATGCAAAGCTCTAAATATTCTTGAAAAGCATGAAAAACAGGAATAAATCCTCAGTCCCAGAACTTTTTTTATTTTATTTTTTCTGGGATTCAGATTAATCATAAAGTTTTTCAAAAAGACTTATTGATGAGTAGCAGAAGGCAAAGCAGCTGCACACTCTATCTCTCATCGCCATGCATTATTTAGACTGAAATCACTTAATTGACACTTGAGCTGAGTGGATATTCTATGTTTTTCTAAACTTGAAGAGAAATTCATTCAGAGTTAATCAAAGTAAAAGTTATCCAAGATCATATCAACAATGATGCTCGAAGCAGCACCTGGAGGAGTTTATGAGTCCAAATGACATCTGTCAGCACAAACCATCTGCCAGTGCAGACAGAAGACAATAGTTTTTATATACTATATATACATGATGAAGCTTGGTGGACAGATTACAATTAAGATACACAGTATCATGGAGGATTAAGAGGTGTGGCCATTGTAAACACCCTCCTGCAGGAAAATTACTTGACAGCATAAGCACTGTTTTCTGTTTTAAATAAAGCATTTAAAGACAAGTCACTGATATATTTAAATGTCCAATAACATACTGTATGAAGGCAGGGCTGATGTTTCCTTTCTTCAAACTGCATTATTCTATTTATCTTCTCCTTCACAAAAGAAAATATTGTGATCTCACCTCTGTTAGAGCATGTATCACATTCTATGCATCTAAAGCTCCAGATCCTTCAGGAGCATGTCAGGAGTTAAAGATTTATGTTGGGGCAAGTTGGGAGCTTGAGATTTATTGAAATGGTAGAGCACGAGTTAATTAAATCAGGCCAGTCAAAATGTCAGAGGTCAAAAAAAAGAAAACCCACAGAGATTCATTTAGAACCCGAACCTCTACCAAGCTGACATCCATTCTCTGTCTCCTCCATCCTGTCATCCTTTCTCCACCTGTTGATGTTTCACAAGCACACCCCCCCCCCCCTATTAAATAATGTTTAATGCTTGTTGAAATCCTCTCAAAATGAGCAAACATTAATGCTCCCTTGAGTATTTATTGGTATATGAAACTGTCAGCATTATTGCACAGCCTCAAAGAGATGGATTCTTCTTGCTCCCTGCTGGGCATCAAAACACTATGAGAAATACAATTGTTTGTGGCGCGCTGGAAAGCAGAAGAAAGCGCAGGAAATGGTGCCCTCTGGAAGGATCTCTGTGTGCGCTGCCACAGCAAAGCTGCTTTATTCTGTGGTGACAATGAGCAGGCATCAGTAGGCGTAGCGTGCCCCCCTTCAGGTATTTATCCGTACAGTAATGCCACACACAGGGATTCTACTGCAGGAGTCTTAAGGAAACAATTAGAGGAGCTCTGTGGGCGGGGGCGGGGCGCAAGAAACAAAGGAGAAAAGAAAAACACATGTAAAAATGGTTTTCCAGTTCTTTAACAAAGGAGACGGTGATAAATCGTGTTTTTAAAATGTGAGGCTTACTCATTGTTAATTGCTGACATTTCTGAACAAGTAAACCATTATGATGAGTCACTGCTGTGGCAGTTTCAAGAAGATAGTGACATGTTATGTTAAATCATTTAAATTTCTCCTGTCTCTCCATATCAGCTAAAAAGCACAAGCCCCCCCACCCTCACACACACAGACGCACACGCAGATCCACTGAATACATTGTAGAATTGTCGAAGAGAAGCAACCAAAAAGCTTTCTTATATCTCGTTTCATGATTGACATACTTCTGCAAATGTTACATTTACGGAGGAAAATCACATACATTATGGCCGCTACAGCAGATAGTTAAGAATAAATTACCATGAGCCCCAGCACCTGCAGTGCTGGAAAATGTAGTGGCTGGCACCTGAAGAAAGCAATCGAAGAACAAAGACGCCTCACACTGTGTGTCTGTGAAGTGATCTTTGAAAGAAAGAGTCTGGCTTTTTGTCAGACTGTACCCCCCAGTCTTTACCTTTCATCTGCAGCATAAAGTGATTTTATGCTGTCATGCTCAAACTACCTGTGATAGTCTGCTTGCTGTAATGTGTTTTCTTTTAATTGATGACCTGCATGGCACATTCTCCACTTATACGTTTGGCTTTTAAGCATTTGAATCTTTTCAGCTGCTAAAGACTTGCTGTTTCCTAAAATCACATGCTGATGTTTTATTACTATTTCATGACTAAAGTAACATATGGTTTACTTGACAAGCCTATCTTGGATGCAGGTGCTGTGGTGCACTTAAAGCCACAATTGTAAAGTAAACGGCAACACAGAATAACATAAACAGCAAGTAATGCAGATTTTCCATATTGTAAATTGCATATAACCCAAAGTGGTTACAACACACCTGCTGCACACATTAAATTAGAAGTGAAAGGCACGGTGCCATTAACATTTGCATTTGATTACAACATCTGTCCAACTGTTAAAAATCAACCATTAGGCTAACACTGATGCTGGTCATGTGAAGCATTTTTAAAAATGAACAGATATATGTACTATGTTCAACTATGAAAAAAAAAAAATGTTATCGCAAGAGGAGAAGGAAGTTGGAAATGTGGGACAGACGATAATTCTGTGACCTTCGGCCCGGGAGGCTGTAGCTCCTGAGAAGATATACAGTTGGTCTCGGGTGTTTTCAATTTCCTGCTGCCTTTCTCTGTATTTACTTTCACTTTCTATATCTGCACAACCTTTGTATAACACCAAACAAAACATGGAAAACAGGTTCTGACAAATGGAAAGGAAGCAAAGAGTCCAGAATGATGGCAGGATGGAGAAAGAAGAGATACTTCAGTGAAAAGTCTGCACTTAGGCATTTCCAAGAGAATTATTTGCTGAAAAACTGTTGAATATTTGTCAAGAAAGAACCTCAGAAGTGTAGATTTTGAATGAATGGATAGAAATAAAATTGCCCATTTACAGTCTTTTTTTTCTTTCTTTTTTTTTAAGAAATCCCAGTCCCTGAAAGAAGCGAGCCAGTACGGGAATGACAAGGACACATTTTCAAGGAGATGTCTTCAAGCAAAGCCTGCTGTGATTTGTAAAGATGCAGCACATTCTGTTGGGAGCGGCTGGGACATGAGTGATAAACCCAGCTGCTAAGAAACACCACCAGAGGAAAACATGGAGACTAATAGGCATTTCTCTGAAAATACAAACAGTTTCTTCCTTTTTTTCTTTCTTTCTTTTTTTTTTTTTGTATATATTCAGTTTTACTTTCATTCAAATGAAGAAAGTTTGGAGGTAACCATTGTTTTATATCAGTGAAGTCAAGA
>JBAMYA010114945.1:0-18896 GCA_037176975.1 Arrhamphus sclerolepis
TTTATAACTTTTGTAGATTGCCAGTTTCTTGTGTTACTTTTGGGGTGTTAGTAGTCCATTGATGGACTAATAATAATATTAAAATCTCCAGCGATAATTATATTTGTTGAATCAGATAATGAAAGAGAAGTTGTGGAAAAAAGATGGGTCTCATTACTGGTGCCATAAATATTATCAAAAGCAAATTTTGTTTGGTTGATAGAAACTTTAATTAGGGTCCACGATAGATTAACTGTGGACGAGTGGATTGTTTTTATTTATTAGCACAGAAACTTCTCTTTGTTTACTATTGTATGCTGATGAAATAAAAACAAAAAAATATTATCAATTTTTTTATTTATTTAAGATTTTGCTGTTTTATATTTGTAATATGTGTCTCTTGTAAGAAGCATATGTCTGCCTTATGTTTCATCAGGTGATTAATGACTTTGATTCATTTAGCCTGGGTTCTGAAGGTGTGCACATGACATGATATCAGTTTAAGTGGCTGAGCCTCAATTTTTTGACATTTTGTCAAATTTTAGACTTTATCATAAAAAGTTACTTTTTTTTAGTTTACAACAAAGTCCAGGAACTTGCGGGAAGTATGGAAACATAACTGGTTGAGGAAATAAAGAATCACCGGCCCTTTCTTGGTAACCATGGTGTTTATGTTTTCCTGGGATGAAATAGAGTTTGACATCCCTGATCTAAAACCTGTATCTACCTTTCAGCATTGATCTTTCCTTAAGTTTCTACAGAGGGGGATAGACCTACACTGAAAAGAAAAAAAACAAAACAAAAGAATAAATTAATAAAAAAATAAATAAATAAAACTTCCGTCTTGAGATGAATCCAGCTGATGGAAATGATCTGCATGAAAAAAGAGGAGTGTGTGGATTCATGACATAGTTTTGACCTGTCCAGGAGCTGTGCTGACTGTATTCAGGTGGATTTCAGTTTGAATCTGATGCAGTTGGACAGTCTGTTGGGAAAAGAAGACTCACAAAACTGTGGGACATTCTGAGGAGCTAAGGCAGCTGGAGTTGAAGATTTGTTTCCACACCTCTTTCCAGATATGCCACCTGCCCTTTCCACTTAATATCGAATGGTTTTCCACTTTGTCTTAGTCCATTTTAAATGGGTGTTGGTCAACTGACCTATCAGTAAGAACCACCCTTCAAACACAGAAGACCTCATGCCTGTTGAGCATCAGTAGCCCCATGTACTTGTAATACTGATTCTAGGTATTCCAAGATGATGGTCAAATGAGTTTATTTTATCCCATTTCCAAAACAAACAAAAAAGGGGGAGCTAACATCCAGAAGATTAACAAAGACATCTATAAAAAGCATCAATGCTTCACCTCAAATAATGGAGCCTCCAAGCAAGAGGAGTAAGCTGTTATAATCAACTTCATATTTAAGTATATGTACATGAATATGACATTTCCCGTTGATGAAATGTTCAGGCGTTCGACTGTTTTTCTCCATATATGTAGAGAATAGAAACAAAAACATGCATGACCAGAACTGCTACTGAAGAGCTGAGCCAGATACTCGGCTGAAACGAGTAAACATAAAGCACTTTTGCCAAGTACGAGTATTATACAAGTAATACGAGTCAATATATATGCGCTTGTACTGAATGAAAATCCTCACACAGCGTCACAGCCCCTCCCCCACTCAGACCTCTGCTCACTCACACAGAGAGCAGCTTGCTGTCTGTCACTCAGGTTCACGGGTCTTTTCTCTTAACGTTTCAGGTTTCTACAGCTGCAAGTTTTTTTATTTCAGTTTGTACTTACTTATAATCAGTAGAGTTCTGGTAAACGTGGGTTCTTTCAGACGTGGCGCTTGGTAGAAAGCAACTCGCATTGCATCTGCCTGTTGGAGATTTTTTTTTCTTTTTTTAACCATCGGTTAAGAACAGTTTTTTTTTTTCTTTTTACTTCATGCATTGAATGTCTGACACTTTCTTTCTGTAATTCATGTAAAAATAAAGGTATTAGTGGTATAAGTAGTACAAATTAAGCTACACACACTCTCTCTCCTTCTCTCTGCCGGTCGTTGGCATTTTTCTGTTTTCCTTTTTCTTTTTTTTCTTAAACCGTTAATTACCTCTAACCAGTTTTATTTTACTTCACACACTAAGTGTCTGACACTTTGTAGGAAGTAGTGGTATAAATAATACAAATTAAGCTACACACACCCGGTGTGTAAAAATAAAAAGTAAAAAAAAAAAAAAGTCAAAAAAAGAAAGTTCTGTTCAGCATGAAAACCCTTGTTCATTTCATTTCATTTCATAATTGCAACCACGTGTTGTATTCATTTTTGCAAAACTTGTTCTGTATAGTTTGTTTGCTATCATGATCAAAACCATTGATCTGAAGCTCAATGCTGATGCTGTCCCATTAATAGTTTTCTAATATAACAGTTTCTGATCAACCCATATCAATTGCATGTTTAAAATAACATACTGGTTAAAGCCCTGCCTGTTTCAAGACAACCAGACTCACGTCCAGGTTAAAACCGTCCACTCAGAGTATGAATACGGATACAGATAATCCATATGGTGAACAGATACAGATAATGCTGTGCTTGCTCATCCCTTCTGAAGAGTTAATTATTATTATGTATATTTTTTGTTGTAACTTTGACTATGTAAAAGAAACTAAGATAAAGCTGAGACATTTGAAACAGTACTTACATGGAATATTTTAATATTTTTCTCATTTGTTTTTTCATTTATATCATGTTTTTGAGTGTTTAGCTGACTTTTGAGTCTTTTTTTAGTTTTATTATGTTTTCTTCCAAAGCAGTTAATTTGAGGTCAGAGGATACAATGTGGTTGGTAAAGAGAAATAAAACATCTATATAGTCAAATCTGGGTGAATGAATGGAGTTTGTCTGGCCATTTCTTCAGAAAAAACAAACAAAAGAAAAACAGTGCAGCCGTTGACTGTTCACTTCATTACATCCACCTGTTCAGTTGCAGCTAAGTGCATTTAGGCTTGAAGACATGGTCAAGCAGAATGCAGAATAAGGGACCATAATCATCTCCAATGACCTCCACAGTCACCAGATCTCAGTCTAGTAGAGCAGCTTTGGGATGTGGTGGAACAGGAGATTCTTATCATGGATGTGAACTACCGGTGAGGCAACTCCTCAACTACAACAAGGAGTTGATTATCACATTCTGTGGTATTTGTGCGAATGATATCCGTATTATCATGTTGTTTTCAACTGTCTCATTTGAAATTAATTTGTCGGTATAAATTGTTACTGCAATTTCCTCAGACTTGGCAGCAATCACAGTGATCCCAACCCTTGGAAAACATTATTTGAAGACTACAGAGACCAATGTTGCGAATATTGGGCTTGTGGTTTTGAAGGTGTTCTTGAATTAATATGAGGGTTAATTTTCCTGGGAGACCTTTTAACATAGTGCCACAGAATTACACTGTCAAGGCAAAACTTATTGAGTGGGGATCTTAATGTCGATGGTATGATTATTGTATGGGCTTTTCACAGTACAATCAATATTTACTTCCTAATGAGAAAGCAGAGCACTTGTCTCTCTCCATCCATTAACCAATTCCCAGATATCCACTCAGGGACATTGGCAGTGGCCCCTCAGAGGCCAATACGCTCCCAGATTGATGTAGGGCCGACAGATGGGATGGTGACACGGCTCATTGCTCACATTTACTTTTTGACCTTGAAGAATGTATTGATGTGTGAAAAAGATGAGTGTGACAGAAACAAAGAAATAGCTTTAAAAAAACTGAAAATAAACTAAGTAAAAATGTGTTAATTTAACACTTTGAGTTGCTGCAATTAACAGTTTAACAGGTTAGCTGACAATGTTGAACAGTATTTTAAAATGTTTATGATAGGATTTGGATTTGGTCTTTTCTGGGGGTTTTCTTTTTCTTTTCTTTTTTTTCTGTTCTGACTGTATCTGGTTTCTGTTGATGTAAACTTTACTTTCTGTTTTATTTTGACAGCCTGTTTTTCTGTCTGATTTTATTCTGTTTTACTTCCCAGTAACTATCCATTCTGATTGTTTCCATAAGTTTTTGGAGCTACGGAGGAGGTTAGACCTACACTGAGGAAAAAAAACAAAATAAACAAAAACAAACAAACTTTAGTCTTCAGATGAATACAACCAATGGAAATGATCTGCAGGAAAGTAGAGGAGGGTGTGGATCCATGACAGTAGTTTTGGCCCGTCCAGGGGCTGTGCTGACTGTATTCAGGTGGATTTCAGTGTGAATCTGGTGCAGTGTGACAGACTGTTGGGAAAAGAAGACTCACACAACTGTGGGCCATCTGTCCACATTTCTCCACCAGAGATATGAGTAGAATTTATGTTAGCACTTGAACACTTGCCAACCATGTCAATTTACACGCAGCTCATGGAGCTGGCAGGAAGTCAGACACAAAAATAGTGAAGACAATCTGGAGAAATTTCAAATTAAAACTTCACCAGTGGGCTCCGATTTGTACATCAACATCACGTTAACCCACGGAAACGGGGCGTAAACAGGAGATTTGAACCGCATATGAGGAAAGGTTCAGTCTATAAATAAAAAAGGCCTGGGGACTCTGGCTGTACTTTACAGCTCACAAATGTTGGCCATTGTTCTTAAATTGTAGAAAACAGAAAACACTGCACCCAGTGTCCTGCATGAAAGGTCTTTAGGTTCTCTGCCATCATAACTGAGGGCCTTTGAAAGCAAAACAAAACAAAAAAACACACTTTAAAAGTTTTAAAAGGCCTTCAAAATGACAGACCTTTACAGTCAACCATTTGAAAAGAAATCATGTCTGTCAGAATAACATGCCTGTGCAGTTTAAGTAGGTAATTTCACCTTTTTAGGATGTCCCATAAATTCAGCTAATGGAAGAGTAATGAAAGCCACTCATTCACAAAGCAAAAGCCTTTTTTTATGCTTTTAGCCTGAATTCTCTCAGAGGAAATAAGCTGTAGGATTCAATCTATCTATTTCTTCTGCTGCTGTTAACAAAGCTTGAAAAAATGTAACAATCTTTGATAAGGGAAGAGTGACAAGAATAATGGCAGTAATTGGTGACCAATACCCAAACTGCCCTGCTGGCTAGAGGTTTTATAGAGCTCAGTAATCGACCAATTGAAGGTATTTCCTTTGACAGCTTCCATGCTGAGCCCATTTCAGTCTGGTTTTGCAGGGTGTTGTAGCACTATCAGCACAAATGATGCTGCATCATGTTCAGATGGAGGTACAGAGTTTCTCATGGATATCTTCCCCTGCTCAGATATTAGCTCTGTATTGAGGTCTGCCACACACCCGTGGCCTCACAACTTTACCAAGTCACTGTTTTACCAAAGAACTGAGAATCCTCAGTCCTTGTTGCTAGATTTCATGTTTATTATGTTTCTCTTTCTGAGCCACAATTCACCAGGTAATCTCCAATCAAAGGTTAAAAAAGAAAAAAAAAAAACATGGTTCGAATTCAGAGCAGTCTCGTACATCCACTTTTAGCAGCGATAATTATGCTGTTGTGTTTGGGATCATTTCAGTCTAGGGCTCGCTATCATTGAAAACTGACTTTCAACTGATGGGTCGGGACCCAAAAGAGGACCACAGACCCATTTTCAGTGGATCATGGGTCTTTGCCTGGGCAAAATGTTAAGAAATGTGCTTTTAATTTGAAGGGAATTTTTTTATTCAGTGGAGTGCTGTCTAGTCACACACCTTAACAGTAGGTGGCGATAATGTAAGATATTGCTAATTGACACCGACAATTTCACGGTGTACAATAAGGCACGCAAAGTTTTAAATAGGCTAATTCACAACTGGTGAAACACAAGTAGGGAACCCGATTACATTAGATTTATATTTACTTATCCTGAAGACAAAGAAAGACAAAAACCTCACTGTGTTTTGTGTAGCAAGAGTAAAATACACCCGACAACGTTGAACGGGCTTTCATATTTATAATTCTTTATATCCACTCTATTTTTTGCATTACAAATGTGCTTCTGCTTAGATGCTGTATTTCATTGTTATGTGCTATGATAATGAAGCTAAATCTAGATTGCGCTGATTTAATGACGAACGACCCAATAGTGTGAAAACATCAATTAAATGAAAGCATGTTATCAAATGGAATTTTGTAGTTTATTCTTGTTAAAGGAACAAATCTTCTTTTTTTTATTTATTTATTTAAATGTCTTGTTGAACGTAGAAATCAAAATGGGAATTGATATTTTAGTTTCTTACTGTGATTTGATATAATTGGAAGCGAATATATTGACTCAACATTTGATATGATCTCATATTGATTGTTAGCCCCTGAATTATTTATATATTTTTTTAAAAAATGTATCATTTTAGACTTTGTAAAATTGGCAACGATTGAGATGTCATCCAGGGTACTTGATGTAATAAATAAGTTGTGATAGACACACATAATAATCAACTGCACACTTTAACTTAAAGCAGTACAAGATATTTATTTGAACTGAAACATCAGTTTCAGCTTAATTTCAGGAAATATTTGCTTAGTTTTATAAAGCATTGTCTAGCTGCTATGCTCATCCATGATCTGGTATCTGGTTTATCATTTACAGTACCATGTCATACATCAGCCATAGCTGGACATCATGGCACTAAGACACTCAGGACAGCTGTGATGGAAGCTGTGAGGAAATGGGAGTGTGACTGAAGAATAGACCAAACAAAAGTAAGACACGCTCTGTGCAATGACTTAAACAGTAGCATTCAAGAGCCAGTATTCAAAATAAAATTAATGTTTTGTTTTCTTGAGTGGTTCCATGTCTGTCCAGAAGCACTTTCACAATTGCTGGTAACTGGAAGTTAAAGTTGAATCAAGAGAAAGCAAATTCATTTTTTCTATACGACCATTGCTGATGTCTTTCCCTCATGGCATTGTGTTAACACGCAGCTGAATGCTCCAGCCCATTGATTTTTGACCTGAACACCTGTACCCAAAGTGTAGTGACTAATTAGATACTCACTCTGTGGGTGACTGACCATTCATTTAGGACAACTATGATGTGTAGAAGATTTGAAAAAACCTAAAAACAAACAAACAAACAAAAACGGCATCACTGAGTGGTGGTGGGCCACATGACTTTCCTTATCCTGAAAAGCACATGTCATACCTCAAAAGAGGGTTGAAAAACAGTGCTCCTGACCAGAAAATGGCTTTTCTAAATGTATACACACCTGCTGATGTTAAATTCATCAAATGTTGAAAAGGATAACTTGCTGAAACCTGTCCTCTTAAGTAATGTGGAAGCACAAAAGGGGTTTTGTCCACATTTTTTCTTTTTCTTATTGCTTTCAGTTGTGTTAAATAAATAATAGCATGGTTTTAAAAAATCAAACTAGGATTAGAAGAGTGGGAACTGACATTCAGTAATGACTGATTATAGATGTCGGTATGGAATACAATGAGTAAAATAATGAGCAAAACCATAATAATTGAGGAAGAGTAGGGTGTCATAAAAGTGCAGAATTGTCTGCTCTATTGAGTCTGAATAATGCATTTGAATGAAATTATATTGACACCAGCAGAAATGGATAAATTATTGATGCTTATTATGCATTCATTTCCTTTTATTCATAATGGGGATTCCTCAGTATGTAGAAATATTTCCAGTACTGGCCTGACACTGACTTTCAGCTGGTGATTATCTGTTATTGGCCAAAAGACTCCCCGATGACTTCCCCAGGCCTGAGCTTGGACACCCAGATGGTCCTGACTCCAAGCAGACCTGGTAGCTACAAATGAGCCTGATTAGGTCCAGAAATGATTTTCACTGCTCAGCTGGCCCAAACACCCAGCTCACTGGTACTGACGTAACTTTCTAGCTAGCTCGATTTCACTCAGAAACTATTCTGATTAATGATGTTGTTTTAGACTTTCTTTTTTTTTCTTTTTTTTTTGAAAAAAATTAATAATCGCGGTGTTCAGTCATCCTAATTTTCCTGATAAAAGTTTATGGTCAACACAGAAACGCACATCTCAGAAAGAAAGTAAGACCAAGACTGCATCCAAGACCAAGTCCAAGATCAGACCTTCCGGAAAACATCCCAGTGCTTTAAATCAAATGCACCAATCCCCATAGCAACTGATGCATTTCAGAAGGAGACATACGCTGACCAAGTAGTTTTCAAGACATATTGTTAGCGGACCTATTTTCTGACCTAGAGAGTGGCCTGACTGGTTCTGAATGGGGGCTTTATAGCAAGCAGCTGCTCTTGGAGAGCAGCTCTCCCATCTTCCTGGTAGACTACTGCCTACCGCAGCTGCATCCTTCAGTGGTACGCAGTACCACACCGCTTACTTTCACCCCAGGTATAAATACTAATCAGCTTCAAATGCCAGTCTATAATGTGATTTGGAATAATTAGGCTGAGAGTTTTCTGCATAGTTATGGGTGCTTAATGGTGGGCCATGATGATGCAATCTGGATGGATAGATGGATGGATGGAAGGAAGGAAGGAAGGAAGGAAGGAAGGAAGGAAGGAAGGAAGGAAGGGGCTGCATGGTCAGGCCACACTATATGGCCGGTGGCCCATGAGGAGCCACGGCCCCTCTGGCATCTGCCCAAATGCCAGACCACCCAGTCCATCACTGTTAGCAAATGTGTGCCCGATGTAGATGTCTAGAAAAACTAGATATCTACAACTAGACATAATCCTGGAGGTGGACAAAAGGTACAGGTTGTCTGGTGTTTTTTTTGTTTTTGTTTTTTTTTCCCCCCTTTCTTCGAATTCTTCATGCTTTTGAAAAACAAATTTAATAATTTTCAAAACCGAGGACATGTTCGGTGGCGAGACAGCAGGTGTGTGCTCAGTGAAAGCAAGACTGTAGGTGAACATTCGCTTTTTTAAACCAAAGGACCAACTGCAATAATCAAAGAACCAAATGTCGTGGTGTTGTAAACATTCTTGCAGCAACCAATAACAACATATATTTGGTCTGAGATGGTGGGATCTAGCAGTGCTCTGATCACTGATGCTGTCTTTAATTCACATTCAGTGTGAGGTGTGTCTGCAGGTGACGATCAAAGGGAGTTAGTTTTTTTTTTTTTTTTTTTTTTTTTTAACAAACCTACTGAGTCTCAAACCAGTCTTGATCCAATGTGTTAACGACACCAAGATCAAGACCACTGCATAACGATATAAGACCGAGCCCAAGACCGGGAAAAATGGGTTGAGATCCGTCTCGAGACCAAGACCAGTCTCGAGCCCTCCACCGCTACTGGATACTTTTCCATAGAACATACTTACTAGCAGTTAGCTGGTCAGCACAACAAATGCTCCTCTTCCTGGAGATTCCAGCTGCAGTTTGATTGTTTTTATTTGTCATGATGAAAAAAATCAACCAAAAGGATCAGACACCTTCCCAGCCCTGCATTGGTGCAATGTGTACATGTGATTCCAGGGTGAGTATCTTGACCTGAAGAAGCGGCCATGCAGGGACAAAGATGATTTGGCTGTTTGATGGTCATTTGCAGTGATGGCTGATATCAGTCCCATAAAATGATCAAAAGCCACACAGTAGAAGCAGAGATATTATTATTCTTGCCTTCAACCTTATTAACAACACAACTTACAGGGTGACCCACAAATTCACAGTTCAGAAGAATACATTTGAAATAAAATAAGAATCCCCGGCCAAAATCAGCTCTGTGACTCTGAACAGCAAAGAGAACCGAGGTCTGAGCTTTTTGCTCAACGTTGAGTGTCAGGCAGCCTTGAGGCAACCACATAATAAAACATGGGGCATCTCCAGCACCTTCATCCATACCCATCTGAATCTCCCCTTTTCCTATCTCTTCCTGATTATCTATTTATTTCACCGTTTTCATTCTGGCTGCAGCTCTTACCTCTTCTTCCCTCTATTTAAATCAAAAGAAGGTATCTGAAGACAACTTTAATCTCACTCCTCGTTTTCTAGCCAGTCTTATGCTAAAGGCCTCCATTGGTAGGCAGCCAGCGACTGCTGAGTCTTGTTAGCTGGATCCCCTCTGGAGACTACTTAATGCTCTGCATTGCTATTCTGTGGCTGGCGAGAGAGGCTGAGCTGGCTGGAGGACAGAGACAGAGGAAAGAGAGGACAAATACAGGAAGTCTATGGCAGCATGTCCCCTGAAGTCTTTAACACGATGGAGGAATAGTGATGGTCATTTGTCCTTGTTTATCCTCCAGCTTTCTCTTTCCGTCTGTCGTGTCTCAACTCAGAGTGGTTTATGGGATTGGATGCAGTGAGAAATCTTTTCCTTCAACAGATTTCATACATTATAATGTTTGGGGGTGGGATCCTTCATAGTACTTGCTGTCTCTTTCAGAGGGAATGTGACTGGATTTGGATCAAACAGCATTTATTTCACAGAATTAGTGTTCATTTTCATTTGTTGAGAACTTGCTCTTTTAGCCACCTTGAATACTAACCAGCCGTTCGTGGGAAATGATATCCAAAACCAGTCAGAACACTTGAGTAACTGTATTTGCTGAAGTGGTGTAACTGCTACTGCTATGAAACGGTTATATTTTGCTCATTTTCATCATCTAATTCTTCAGTTCCTCGAGCTTAGCTTTGCACCCCGCGTAACTCCAAAAACCTGTATTTATTTCAGATCTACAAAGTTCAAAAATTACAAAGATAAATTGTTCCGTAAAAAGAACAAATTTCAATGTTTTCTAATTGATCAAATTCATGAAAGCTCACTCATGGGTGGAGTTAATGACTCATGAATGTCACAACTCCAGTTTCTGGTCGACAGGTTTTCAATAAGCTCAGCACTTCAGAGACTTCTGGACACCTTGCCATCTTGATCATCTTTTTGTGTACTACTGGTACCTTGGAGATCTCCAAAGCTTCTGGGAAAACATGTCATCAGTTGATGAAACAAAAGTTGAATTGTTCAGATATATACACAGCACTATGTGTGTAGCTAAGAGGAATACCAACATCAAAACATTAACACAGCAGTGGAATATGGTGGAGGGAACAACATGATTTGGGCCATCCTCACTGTATCAAGGTTCCACCTCCTGGATGAGGAGGCCCTATGGCTTGCTTTCAGACCCATTTTTTACATAACAGTTGAAACACATTGTGTTCATCTATGATTGTGACTTAGATAAAAAGCAGATCTGATTTCAGGACGTTCCCAATGACAAACACTGGGCAGCAATGTTTCACACAGCAGGGCAACGTCACTGAGAACAGCCAACAGCAGCATCACGCTCACATTCCCTCTTTGACTTCCACATTCTGGGGTTAAAATGCTGACAAGTGGCTCACACACTGACACATTGGCGAAATGCAGGAATTAACAACTGAACACAAATCTCTGACACCCACACTCCTCTGACAGGCCGGCGGGGACCGACACAACGAACGTGGCGTGCTCTGATATCACGTGGTGAGGCACGAGAGTGACAGTGTGAAGTACTGCAGCAGAAAGTCAATGTGAGCTGGAGGCATCACCATCCATCACTGAGCTGCCACGACACAACACAAGCACACAATCTGTGTGCAACTAAACTCTGGAGCACTGGGAGGCATTTGTGCTCATGAACTCTCACATTTAGTTGTTCAGCAATCATAAGTAGAATAAAACACAAAGAGCACCACCCTCAGCACTGTTTACAACAGCCCTGGTTCTAATTTGGGGAGAGGCAACAAAATGCAGTTTTTATGTATCCTGCTGTACAAATACAAAGAACAGTAACTACATAGCAGTGAAACAGAGAAAAATGCCTGTAGAGATTCTACAGCAGCCAGCAGATTGGTGCCATTGCATCCATGTACAAAAAGAAAAAAAACAAAACAAAAACAAAACATGACCACTGATGTGACGTTGGTCCACCAGAATACAGATATTGCAGTTTTCCTTAAAGCTATGTACACTATGTAACATTTGCACCTTGAAACCATAGTTTCAGGAAGTCTGGTGCTTCAGAGACTCACTTTAGAGTGAATGGGACCCTTGCCATTGACCCTGCCCTGAGTGGTCTGAAATTGTAGTCCAGACCAGTCTCATAAATATATGTTTCATGCTAAGTGAAGAACCAAGATGCATCACTGTGTTCTGTCTGAACTAGTATTTAAAGTCTTATGATTGGGTAGCTGGCTTGCTGTGTTTTCACTTTGATGTCCCAATAAGTTGTCTACTCTCTAACTTTATCTTTATCAGCCCATTTTGTTGATCACAAGCTGCTGTGCTAATGATTGACATGGACTAATGCTGAGCCTGATGTTTTCTACTGACTGTCTTGGTTTCAGGGTCATTGTTGTTTTTTCATGTCAAAGGTCTCCAATATTCTCTGTTTAGGAGAGATTGAAGATCGGAACTGAAGAAAGGCCAGTCCAGTAGCTGTACCCTCATTTTGCTTGTGCTTTACCATTAATGCTGCTAACACAGAAGTGGAAGTGAGTTTTACTAAGGTTATAACCCCAAACTTCACATACATCACAGAGCTTAGCTTTTGGGCTATGGTCTTTTTTTTTTGTAATCAGGAGCACACTGTGCCACTTTCCTCCAAAAGAAAAAACAAACAAAAAAAAAACAACATCTGAGGATGTAGAATTAAAGAATCAGAGGTAATCATACAGAGCCTTGTGGTACCCCTCAGTTATGTCCCTTTTCCAATACCTGCTCGGCTTTGCTCTGCTCAGCACTACTCTGTTTTCCTGTTTCACCATCACAGCAGTCCACTGAATGAAGGTCTGTGGCCAGTTGACCGGTCACCACGTCCTCTGACCACTGAAATAAGACACACATGCATAACTTTCCTCCCACAGGATTACTCACAGCATAGTTTCATATGTTCCTGCTCCAAGAATCAATATGTTAGCATGTCACTGCAAACTGAGACCAGTACCTAACAAATTCCAGACAAGACCAGGACGAGACAAAGTCAAGTCCAAACAAGTTAAAACTTATGTTCTGTAATGATCATTACAATCATGTGAAAAAGCAACAGTTCTCGTGGATAAACAGTAAAAATTATATGATGAACATAAATGCTATAGAAGCAGTAATAGGGTTCTTTTTATTGAAAACCTGATTTGTTAAATAAATAACATGTTATATGTTGTTGTTCTTTTGAGGTTTTATTTGCTGATTACTGAGATACACCATAAATTAATGATTTTTATTATTTATTTATTTATTGTTACAGAGGATTAAAGAGTTGGTACTAACTTTTGCTCATAACTGTGACTTTGAATTCCATTGAATTAATGTTTTAAAATTCTTTCTTTCCCCATCTCGTCCTTTCTGTTAATACACTTCCTCCCTTCATGTGTGTCTGCAGAGCAGCAGTAAAGCTCCATCAGTGTCAGAGGAAACATTCTGCACCTGAACAGACAGACTGATTGAAGCTCACTCAGGGGAGCCGTCAAACATTTAACTTCAAATTAGATCCAGAGAAGAAAATAAAAATGTCTTTTGGCTCATTCCTGCTAAGTGCCAGATAGGGAGGAATCCCCAGAGTCTGAAAGCTAAGTTGAGATATTCATCTATTCTGACAGCCAGAAATGGCTTTGTCCTTTTTATGACAGAAGACAACAAGTCCTTGGATGGAAGATAAGATTGGCAGCCTTCATTCTTTAATCACTTGATTTATTATGTGATGACTCTAGATGATGAATTTATTGAGCTGAAACTGATATAGAACTTTGATCATGTCTTAAAATAGAAAATGTTTTCTTTTTCTTTTTTTAGCATAAAAACAAAAACAAGCACAATCTTCTTTTGAAATATCCATGAATATGTACATACTGAAATTAGTGCATATCATTGAATTCATTAGACAGTCGTTATGTTGCTTTGGTCACGCTTAAGAAAATGTTTTTAACACCTTTTCAAGATTTACTTCTGTTTAGTCTCTTGTTCAGTCATTCATTAGTTCATTGAGTCTCTTAGTCTCAACAGCCTGCAGAAGCTCTGTAGCAGTCAGCTACTTATATAATATAAAGTGATGGTGACGCTAGGTCCTACCATGGTGATGTTGGATCCAACCATGGTGACGCTAGGTCCTACCATGGTGATGTTGGGTCCTGGTGATATTGGGTCCTACCATGGTGACGCTAGGTCCTACCATGGTGATGCTGGATCCTACCATGGTGATGCTAGGTCCTACTATGGTGAAATTGGGTCCTACCATGGTGATGCTGGGTCTTTCTATGACAGCAGCACAGTAGTTTCAGTGATTAGTAATTACTTTTCACAGCAAGAAGATTCAGTTCAGTCTTGGTTCAGCAGGTCTTTCTGTGTGGAATTTGCATGTTCACCATGTCTGCGTAGGTTTACCCACTATCAAATAGGTTTACCCTGTCTTACCCCAAAAACATGTTGGCTAGGCTAATTGGTCACACAAAATTCTGCTTAGGCTCAATTGCATAAACCAGGGGTGGCCAACTCCAGGCCTTGAGAGTTGCAGTCCTGCCTGTCTTACATGTTTCCCTGCCACAACACACCTGACTCAAATGAAAACATGCAGGACTGCTGCTCTCGAGTCCTGAACAGAAGACACAGGCGTCATTCATCACTTAAATACCTACTCTGGATTCATGGAGGCTACAAAACACTGGGATTTAAGAAAGTACATGCGTATGTTCAGAAATGCAAGTCAGTCACAAAAGGCCCTATCTTTTGCATAAACTCCCATCCAGGGACCACCATGTAAGGAGGTGTAAAGGTAAATAATCAACCTGCATATCCACATTGCACACATTAAGAAAAGTTACTTTTTTATTGTGAGCATGGATATGACAAACTGCCAAGGAAGAGGATGAAGGTGAATTCATCAGTGAGGCCCATGATCTTTAAAATGACAATGATGACGCACTCATATCACTCACAGCTCAGTGACTTCTCCAAACATGCAAACTGCTAAGTGGTTGAAGTAACGACAACAAGCCATTTGACTTCACAGTCTGAAATGTAGCTTCACTCAAAAAACATATCCTTCATCATTTAAAGTACATTTGTGGCTTTAAGAAATTTTACCTGATCAGGTAGAGTTTTCATGGTTATACTGGGTTGTAAGTAGGTTTATTTCTGCTGTAAAGTTGGATGTTTTTACATGGAGTTTTAATATGGAGATTGCCTTGCTTTTGGAACCAGATTCAGTGGTCAGTTGAGGAACTGCATGTTAAAACCATTTGGTGAAGATGTATGACGATAGAAGTGCTGGAAATGCCCAAACAACTGCAGTACAAAGAACGCAGACCTAGAAGAATACAAGGCTCTCACTGCGCCAATACATTTACGCCTACAGCAATCTAAATGTGTGTCCATAGGAAAGTAAACTGCTGTAATAGATGTATTGGCTCTAATAGATGTTCAATGTCATGGTGGCCAATTGTGTTTGCCTCGCAGATGATGGGGTCACATGAGATGGGAATAGGCAGCCCAATTCCTTCTCTGTGCTGCAGAACAGAAGTGTTTGAGGATGTGAATGTAAACGCTGACCTCCACTGCTCATGAGGCTGATGATTAGGCTCTTTTCAGACGGTAACAGTTTTCTTTTAACCGTGTGATTTGACTAAACGGCTCTGTGATGACAGTCATTACACACTGCCACTTGTACGAGCAAGATAATCAAACGTGGCTGAAATGTTTGTCCCAACCCTCATTTCACAGCTGGGTTTCTGCGCTGCTGTATTTTCTGCCTCACAAGTGCTAATCCCAAGATGGGTGGAGCTTTCAGCAGTTTTTTTTTCCTTTTTTTTTTTTTTTTTGTTCATGTAAGACTAAAAGAAGTAAACATTTATGAATAACATGTGCCAAAAAAAGAGTCACCATTCAGAAAGAGGACATGTGGACAACAGATGGTCAAGTTTGTGTTAGGACTGAAACTGATAAGCCTAGAGATCATCACTAAGTAATAATATAATAATGTAATAATAAGAATAATATAATAACAAGAAATAATTACAAGAAAAAATAAATCTTACCCTCACTAGGACTTAAAACGAGATAAAAACAACCTGAGGCAAACACACGGCATATTACATTGTTAAAATTAAAGCTCAAAAGGAGAAGCAGTGTCTGAAAAATAAAGGACATTCTTCTGCTTTCAGAAGATTTAGGAGTTTAATTACAGCCAGGTGCTGATGATAAATCGGTCACCAGCAGGTGTGCAGACCTCTAGAAAAGCAGATGCTTCGTTGGTTTGCTAATCTGAGACACACGCATGTGTTTTAACACAGTACCAAAAGGGAAGGACGTCAGTAATGACCATAGACCAGCAGTTGTTACTGCACATTAATCTAGAGAAGGTTATAAAACCTCTTTCAAACAGCTTTCACTTCAAGTGGAAAATGTTTAAAACAGTTGTCATTCTTCCCCAAACTCTGTCCAACCTCAAAAACAAAACAAAAACAAACAAACAAAAGAAAAAAACACAAAAAACAAGACTTCCATCTCTGAGACAACATATACTAAAGATGTTTGGCCTCAATGCCCAGAAACATGTTTGGAGAAAACCAACAACACCTTTCACCATAGCCAGTGTCAGGCACAGTGGTGTTGGAATGATGGTTTGGGCTGTTTTTTTTTTGGTTTGTTTTTTTCCACAGAACCTTTCCAGAACCCTAAGTAATGAGTGGATCACAAACTCCTCTGTAGACCAGAGTCCATCTGTCTGACAGTTGATGATTGACTGGAACTTTGTAACATGACAATATGATGAGACAATTTATTTGTGTAGCACATTTAAAAACAACCAAGGATGACTGAAGATGTATAAAATAAAATAGGAGCAAACCACAACAAAATATAGAAAGTAATCAAAGCTCAGCTGAAGGTGTGAAGCAGGGATTTGAACCTAAAATAGTTCAAGCAGTCTTGACATGAAGAGAGAAAGCTGAGGAAATGACTATAATTTAGGTTAGCTGCATGTGGTGCCAGCAGGGTTCCTTCAGTGGTTATGGAGGGTACTGTCACATCAAGGAAAAGAAATGTTAAAATAAATAAATAAAACAAATTTATGTTAGAGACTGTGGGATCAAATTAGAATGTGTTGCTCGTTTTCCTATAATGGTTTTCTGAACAATAAACAGCTGGGAAGAAAACAACGATGCACCAGATGAACGCTCCATCAGAGCTGTCATGTTTTTTTGTTGTTGTTTTTCAGAAAAAGTCCAAATGTTTCATCTAGAGAATCATGCATTTTACTCAGGTGGAACGATGCAGATCATAGCAGTGAGTTCATGTGCTGATTTTTATTTTTTATTAATTTATTTTTTAAACGTTTATTCTGAAAGACTTGGAGTCTTCTCGGTCATTTTGTCACTTTTCTTAGCTATTCTTAGCTCTTGTTTGAAATAAAAGCACATCTGCTATAAGGCATCCATTATCTTTAAATCACAAACCTTTACTGTAAAATGGAAAAAAAATTCACAATATTATGATTTTCCACATTTTTGTTAAAGTCTCACACTACAAAAATCACCAGCTTTTACTGCAAAATTAAAACTTTTGTCACAAAATCACAAACCTTTCTTGTAACATCATTGCTGAGCTTACAGAGCTACTGACCTCTGTCTGCGCCAAATCTCCATCTACCCTCCTGCTGGGTGATTTCGACATTCATGTGGACTCCCCCAGCTGCAGCTTTGCCGCTGAATTCTTGGCAGTTCTTGACTGCTTTAACATCACACAGCATGTCCAAAGCCCCACCCATATCAAAGGTCACTCTCTGGACCTAGTTTGTTCCACTGCCCCCCCCTTCCATCTGCAGTGCCTGGATCTAGCAGTATTGGACCATCATAAGACAAGATAAGATATACTTATTATCATGCTGTCCTTTTCAACATCCCGGTCCCCTCACCCACACTATAACTTTTAAGAGCATCAAGTCAGTGAGTCCAACTGCTCCGTCCACTCTGCTTGCGGCTCACTTGCCACGGGTTCCGCCCGATGTCGCACCTGGCTCTCTAGTCACCCACTATAACATGGCTCTCTCCTGTAGCCTGGACTCTCTGGCTCCCCTTAAACACCGTTCTGTCTCTTATACCCGTCCTGCCCCCTGGTTCATTTCAGATCTCCACATCATGAAGACCACTATTCAGCAGTTGGGGCAGCTCCACAAACACACTGGCCTCACCGTCCACTATTTGGCCTTTGAAGACCACGTGAGGTCCTACAAGGAGGAATCTCCAGGGCCAAAACGAAGTACTATTCTACCCTCATTGGCTCACAGCAAAATCACCCCATAACAATTTTCACCGACATTAACCGTTTGCTCCGCCCCCTGCTGCCTCCCCCACTACTGACGACCCTGACTCTTGCTCCAGATTTTTGGAGTTTTTCACAGCTAAGGTTGACACCATTCATCAGCAATTCTTCTTACCGCCCCCCCCCAACGTGTCTTGGACATGGGGCAGTGTGCTCTCGGAGCCTCTCCTACCACTCCAGTGCTCTCTCTCTTGTTTCTTCCCTGTTGACACTGCTCTCATCACCAAACTTGTCACTATAGCCAAAGGCTCTTCCTGTCCTCTTGACCCCATGCCAACTACATTGGTTAAAGCCAGCCTTCCTACCCTTTGTCCCATCATCACTGACATAATTAATTCCTCCATAGCTTCTGGAACAGTTCCCCCCCTATCTCAAAATCACCTCCATTACTCCCATTTTAGAAAAGCCTGGGCTGGACCCCGACGATCTCAACATCTTTCCTTAGTTAGATCCTGGAGAGAACAGTGGCTGCCCAGCTTCATCAACATCTGTCCAACCATATGAGCTCTCCTTGGCATCACTGGTTCAGCACTGTCATGGTTCCACTCATATCTCTCTAACAGAACTCAGTTTGTCACCATCCATGGTTCCTCCTCCTCCCCTGCTCCTGTCAACCATGGCATCCCTCAAGGCTCTGT
>JBAMYA010114966.1:0-18890 GCA_037176975.1 Arrhamphus sclerolepis
TATGTATGTACGTATGTATGTATGTGCGTATGTATGTATGTACGTATGTATGTATGTACGTATGTATGTATGTATGTGTGTGTATATATAAATTAAATTTGCACGGTTAGGTGGTGATCCAACTGAACCCCTGTGGTATGTGTCAAGTGACCGCAGTGTGGCGGCATGTAGTTACCATGACCAGGCGTAGGTGTGATGTGGAATGGGCTTGGCAAATCGGGGAAGAATGCAGAAGAGAAAGTCATGAAGTAAATTGGTGCAACTACATAATCATTTCCATATGTTTTACGTTTTGTGTTTGTTGCATTTACAAACTGAAGTACGATCTGCAGCAGATGAGCATTTTTCAGTTTGAGGTTTGAATTTGTCATAGTAGAATGGATACCAAGTGGAAGCGTGGCAAAAATTTATTTCAATACAAAAACATTAATGTGAACAAAGAGTAGTTGTATACTTTGATTGGCAGCAAGGAGGCGTGTCTTCCTGAATGGGGGTGGAGCCGCCATCCTGCATAGTCATAGGTACTGGAGACACGCTTGTGCTCAGGCTATGGTGGAGGTGAGTTTGTCTTGTAGGACAACTGCTAAAATAATTGTAGAAACAAGGGCTATGTTTTAAGTTCTGTTGTGTTGCTGTAAGGCAATTGCGTTTTCATAATGAATTAAGTAAGTGAAAAGACTGAAGTAAAGAAAATTTAATTTGAATTGTTTCTGTCTGAACTCTGCAGGCAGTCTTGGCCCACAAGAATGGACATGCATCAGGACATAGAGGATAGTTTGGCAGCTTCATCCATTTCTCACGCTGGAGGCCCCCAGTCTCCCGCTCGCAGTGCAGAGAGTCTGCTTAATGGTCATCGCTCCAAAGCTATGATGGAACTGGGCCGGCGGGAAGAGAGCTCAGTGACCGACTCTGGACCCCCAGCACAGGTATGCTCATTTGCATCATGTGTAGCATGTATAAGATGCAGCTGTTTGACCATCTAGCATGCATTTTCACTAACAGGCACCTTATGTTCAAAATAAAAGAAACAAAACAGTTGATACTCTCAACTGCAAATAGTTGAATTTAACATGGTAAGTGAAAACATGTAGTAAAATTGTATGCATCATTCAAACGTCTGAGTTTTCCTAGGTCTGTGGCAGGAGAATGGCTGTACTTCAGCTAGTGCTATGCATGCAGCTATGCATAAATATGAGGCTGAGACAAATATTGAGACACACTTTTTAAAACTTAGCTAGTTATACTTGTCTGCACCTGTATTGCACTTATAAAGGTGCAGGGCAGACCAATATATCAGCAACTTCTCACACAGTCCTTTACCATGGTTTCACTAAAGGACCATTACATTTTATTTAAGACCTGAACAGAGTATAATCTGGAGCCTGCATCCATCTTTACATCAGTTCTTTTTCATATTGGTTGGACCCACCAATATGGGGAATAGAGGAGAGATCAGAATAAGCTAGATGCCATTTTAGACTTTATAGAAAGTTTATGGATAGTGTAAATAGTCAAGAAGGTATGAAAATTCCTTCCCAAAAACACTTTTTTTTTTCCATTTAAATTAAACATGAAAAAAATGCAGGAACCAAATATAAAATTGCATATTTATTATGGTGAGGCAAGGAAACGGGAGACTATTGGTACATTCACATGTACACGTCGTGGCAGCGTATGGTGGAAGAATGTTGAATGTCATCATGACCAGAAAAAACAGTGAAACCGCTGCTGAAATATTCAGGAAGAGGGATATTTGTTGGATTGACCTGCACTTATTAAGTACTAGTAACTATGTTCTATGGAAATGTAGTAGCTGAATAAAAGGGGACGTGGTTCTTACTTGATGGGCTTTCTGATAGCTGCCGCTACATCAAGTCGATAACGGCGGCGGCTATCAGTGGCAGCTAAATTTAAGACATCAGTGCGAGCTGGCTCATTTGCCAGGAACTCATCACTGCTGTCCACAGCCACACAAACACAGTCAGACCACATTCATCCACACCCCCACTTCCTCCTAAACTTTATTTCTGAAACTTGTGTGACCACAAACACTGCTATTACTATTTTTTCCTCAAATAATTGACTATACGATACGAGCAGCTATAGACCCACCTCTTGCAATTTTATTGGCTAGAGCTTTCTGCCGAGCTGCAACTTGATTGGTTGACGTATGCCTAGATGCGTCAAAAGTTGAGCTGAGCTCAGATCTGAACCGCAAAGATGCAGGGCGCCAGTGACAGTCAACCTGGTCTCCATTATAGTCTATCGAGATGGAATCAATGTGGCACCAAGTGCATACATGAGAATGCAGCGTATTTAGCATGAGTTTGTGTACTCTTTTAGCAAAGCACCTGTTTGGGTCTCCTACCATCCTGAATGCTGGTTGACTTTGGGTCCTACCATGGTGATGATGAGTTCCGTAGTGATGCTGCTTCCTACCATGGTGGTGTTGGATCCTACCATGGTGATGATGAGTGCCGTGGTGATGCTGCTTCCTACCATGGTGATGTCGGGTCCTACCATGGTGATGCTGCTTCCTACCATGGTGGTGTTGGGTCCTACCATGGTGGTGTTGGATCCTACCATGGTGATGCTGGGTCCTACCATGGTGATGCTGCTTCCTACCATGGTGGTGTCGGGTCCTACCATGGTGGTGCTGGGTCCTACCATGGTGGTGCTGGGTCCTACCATGGTGGTGCTGGGTCCTACCATGGTGGTGTTGGGTCCTACTATAATGGGCAACACAGTCGTGCAGTGATGAGTACCGACACTTCACACCAGGAAGGTTCAGTTGGATCTTAGTTTCCCCGGTTACTCGGTTTCTTCCAAAGATGTGCTGTTTAAATTAATTGGAATTGGAGTAATTATAAGATTATTGGGTGTAGTTATAGGAGTAAATCGGTCTGTTGAATAAATTGATCTAGTTAATGTGTGCAGCAATGAGAGAAAGATGCTTTAGTTTTAAAAGTGCCTTGAGTGGTCCGTTGACTAGAAAGAACATATATGACAGTGGCTATCGGCAGGAGGGCCCCTCCTATTATAGAGCTGCATCCTGCTTGAATTGAAGTGATGGAAGCAATGCAGGTTTTTTTTGGATTGTCAAAGTATTGCACTAAAATGTATGTCATTGCTCTACTCTGTTCTTTGTTTCTTGTTGCAGGGAGCTTTTGCTGCCACCTCAAGCTGCACCCCTGACTCTGTTTCTGGGATCATCAGAGCCCCCATCCCCTCCACCTCAGCAGCATCCAAGCAGAGAATCTGTCTATTCAGGTCTGAAAAATAAGAGAAATGACAGATATGGCATTTCTCCCGTCTGTTGGAGTTGCACATATCCAACAGAGGTTGTCTGATTGATATGCACAAAGTGTGTGTATAGAAACAGATGTGAATAGAGTGAGAGAGAAAGAGAATTAATGCAATGTAGTGTTAATGGCATGACTGCTTGCAGCCTGCTTGGAATCAATGTCATTCTGATCTAATGTGGTCACTCATTCAATCATATCTACTTGTCAGGGTGGAGGAGGATGAAGAAGAAGAGGAAGAACAGGACCCATCTCCACTCCCATCCCAAGTCATCCTGCGACGTAAGCCCCCCTCCATCACCAACCGCCTCACCTCCAGGAAAAGTGCCCCGGTGCTCAACCAGATCTTTGAAGAGGAGGGGGAGTCTGATGACGACTTTGACATGGATGAGGGCCTGCCTCCCAAACTCAGCCGACTTAAGATGAACATGGCTGGGAATGCCAGCAGCCTGAGCTCAGGGGCCACCTCGTCATCCCCAGGGGCCACACAGAAGCGCTACCACCGTCGCAAGAGCCAAGGGAGGGGGTCATCATGTTCCAGCTCTGAGACAAGCGATGACGACTCAGAGAGCCACCGAAGACGTCTTGATAAAGACTCGGGCTTCGGCTACAGCTGGAACAGGAGGGACAGCAGCGAGGGTCCACCTGGCAGTGAGGGTGGGAACAGAGGGGGGAGCAGCTCAGGACAGGGGAAGCCCCCCTCTCAGGGAGGCAGCTCTTCTGGCCCAGACAAGGGCAGTCCTCCTGGTGCAGGTGGCAATGGTGAAGGAGGTGGAAGTGGAGGAGGGAGTGGAAGAGGAGGAGGGGGTAATAAAGGACAAGACAGTCCCTCCAGTTGTTCTAACAGCAGCAGCACTACTAAGCCCTCCCTCAGCTCTCTGTCCCGGTCTTCCCGCGCAGCAAGCCGCGGCACAGAGTTGGTGGAGAGTCTGAAACTGATGAGCTTGTGCCTCAGCTCACAGCTGCAGAACCATCGCAGTGGCCGTGGGGGTCGAGGGGGTGGAGGAGGGGGGAAGTTCATCATAGACCCTCGCAGTGTGAAAATCCAGGAGAAATCATCCTGGAGGATGTGCATTGGTTCCACTGGGAGCCTGGACACCATCACCACCACCAGCCTTCCTCACTCCCAGACCACACAGCAACACCACCGTAAAATGGTGCCACACAGCTCCCCCGGCCTGCAGGTAGGGCCTGGGGTCAGGGATGCTCACAGCAACCTGAGCACCCTGAAAAATGGGGTGCTGCAACTACCTCTGTGTGAGAAGACCATCTCTGTCAATATCCAGCGAGGCGGAGGCCCCAGAGATGGCCTGTTCTGTACCTCAGCTCCAGCCAGCTGCTGTCAGGTCATCTGAAACCCTCAGACCCTTCTGGACCACCACACAATGCTTACACCTCCTTTCTTTCTCAGTCGTGTATGCGTCTGCTGCCCGTTGTTTTTATCATCTTTTAGTTTTTGTATCCTTTTAATTTGCCCAACTGCACTTTGACATTCTTAAGAATGTGCTACTTTATTAGAATTAGGAAAGTTTGGTTCATAAGAAAACAAGTATTTGGGCCTCTGGGATGCATTCTGAGATTTATTTCATAACATTACAAAAATCTAAAAACAAAACTGCCTGAAACAACTGGAATCATGACGTATTCAAACAAGGTGTGAAACGTATCACAATTATATGTTTGTGGATTGGAACCTTAGTGACAAAAATATAATTTAGACAAAATTAGGATTTTACAATGGCGTCTAAGTATAAAAGTAATTGCATGAAAAAGTTGAAGTTTTGTCATGGAAAAATGTGATTCTACTTGGTGAGAATGTAAAACGTCACAATAATTGTTCTATTGTGAATCAGATTTCTGCAGGATCCACTAAGACCACGTTTAAACTACGTGGTGGAGGGGACTCCCAACCCCGACCCCCAGCTCCCCCATGTGGTACAGATTGGGTACGACCAGTGGTCCTGTAAACAATAAGCACATAGACTTGGATATTATGGACTTTATTAAGCAAACAGTTTGGGTTTTCCCATGAATGTAACTATCTATATCCCATATTAATCAGAAACAGCCATCGAGACCTGAAGCGTAAATGCAGCATAAGAATCTTTTTATAGCCCAGGAAATTGTTTACTACGTGATGACAGTGAAACCAGTGTGGATTCAGCGTCATCATATTTCCAGTGGTTCTGTGGCTCCTTACGAGCTGGAGTTGGAGTCAAAAAGCCAACCTGGATAGGCAGCAGTAAAAACAGATGTGTTAGGCAAAGAAAAAGAACCTGTTTATGCTCCACTCACATATTCTGGACATTTATGCAATAGATTTGAACATTGTTAGTGAAAGGAGCTCTCGTGGATCCGAAGCAAACAGATATGTCAGTATTGTGATTAAGTAGGTACTAATTGGCTTTATATGGGAGAAATACTGTGACACAAGTTTAGAACAACAATACTTGCTAAAATAAGAAGAAAAAAAATCATTTTATTGGTAACAGTTAGGAGAGCAGCCTTGATTCTAGATACACTACTCGAGAAGTTAGGGATGTTTATATTTCCCAGACGTCACCCAAAAGTCAAAGTTTGTGCTGCAGACATATAATGAAAGTTTCAGTGGAAGCAATGGCACTTTCTTCATCTTAAACTATTTTTCAAAACAAAAGCTACCAACAAGAACACGTCTGCAGGGCTCTGATCGTAACGAAGCCGTCATCAGCATGGATGTGGCCTAAAGGACGTCCACTTGTGTCTCTGCGTCTCAGTTCCAACCTGCCGATGACTCTGAGCTCAGCAGCAGCCTCCCTCTGAGGACTTCCTGTTTGGACCTGTCAGGTCCTGTTGATGAAGAGGGCTGAACCAGGACCAGATTCATGGATCAGATGCATTTTTGTGGTCCATCACATTGTCAGAGAACAGTATGTTATTCAGTAAATGATGAAGCGCTGAGTACTTGAACATTTGCTTTCAAACGTTTAGGATCAAGTTGACTTGTTAAACGTGAATATCCCTGACTGCCCGAGCATCACCAACAACTTAGCAGTCGTTCTTTATGCTAGTTTTAGAAAGGATTAGCCCTCAGTAAAAGACATCAACACAATAAACTGTCTACACTTACGTTATGTCCAGTGTGCACTTATTAAAAATATCCATCAAGTCCTTCAGAATTAACGATCACGAGAAAGACGTTCACATTCTTGTCTCATGAAGTAGATTTTCTGATATATTCGTTAACATTTTTCAGCAGTTCCTTTGTCCTGAGTGACAGCTGTTTTTCCCGTCAGCAGTGAACAGCTGTACGGTGGTTGTGATGCTGCTGGACAAACATTTACTGCTTCCTGCATGTTTGGGTGTTTGTGCAGAGACCTGCAGTCCTGTATTCCTGTTTAGGAGCTGGCACCTGGACATCACATGCACATGCACATGCTCATGCACACTCATGCAAACGCCATGTCTCTGCAGTGTCAGGGATGCTGAGGCCAGCTTAGTGCCACCAGGGGGCTGCGCACTCTTCAGCACTGTGAAGCCCCCATAGACTATAAAAGGAGGTCTTCTCGTGGAACGGTGCTCGTACAACCGTGTCTACACATGTTCTGGAAACTCTGACTGTTTTCATTGGGTCTCTGGTCTGAATCTTCTCTTTCCCTTCTCTCTGTGCAGCTCTGCCTGTTTCTTGTCTCTGTTTCTGGGTTTCCGTCCAGCTGTTGTTAGGATGCATTGAGTCATAACTTTTTATTTTCTTCTCTTTTCTTCTCTTTTCGTAACAGTTTGCAACAGTCAGTAACTGTCTCTTTTTTGTTCACAGCGCCGGATCTATCAGATGTGACGAGTTTTACTTGCTCAGATAGCCTGGCTATTAGTTGATAAATAGTTTTAATGGTATTTGATTATTTTTATTCCATCAGATTCCAGTTGATCCACATTACGTCTCCAGGGTGTCAGGATTAGGATTCATTTGACCGTCCATCTGTCACTCATTACTTTTGTCACACAACTAAAAGGAAGTTGTGCTTTAATCGTGCCAGGCTGTGTCTGTCTAGATAGATTTAACATAGAGGGACTTTAACACCTCGTCACATTTAAATGCATCTTCACATACAAACTTCTCGTGAAACATACATCTTATACAACAGTTCTGCTCAAAACTTCTACAGGCTTTACAAGATTTCTGCAGCTGATGTGGAACCAAAAACCCTGTATTCTCTTCTGTTATGCTTATCTGTGTTTCCCGTAGTCATCAGTTACACTTATATCTGTTTGTGCTTTTTTTGATAGCTTTGCCATCCTACATCATTGGCATTTTCCACACCAGTAGGTCCAACTGTGTGTAAAATGTTAGATTTTGTTTACATCGACGGGCCGGCAGCAGTTAGCATGAAGCAGAAAGGAAGTGATTTACCAGAATGAAACATTATTACAGCGACAAGCAAGAAATACAAATAGACTGGGAACAATAAGAGGTAAAGATTGAATGTGAAAGAAGAAAAGGACATCTAGATATCTAGAGAAAGTAGAATAAAACCTCCAAAGGAAGTGAGCCCACCGACGACTGAACAGAGTAAAGGGATGGAGGGACTGGCTGCTGTGGTGTCAGCAGGCAGCAGACTGACAGTCTCTCGCTGTGTGTGACGTTTCAGATCATAAGACCCAACAGCCTGGTTACCTGGCACTCACCTCTCTTTATCCCTCTCTCTCTCCATCCCGTCTAGCTGCCTGCATGTCCATCTGTCCCTCAGTATCTGTTTATCCTGCCCTCTTATCTCTTTGTTAGCTGTCTGGAACTCTCTTCCTCACCTAGCTGCCTTCTCAGTTACATGCACCTGTTTCATAAACGCAGGCTCTGGTGTCCAACCGTCCTTCCTCTCTCTCTCTTCCCGTCAGGTCACATTGAACATCAGATTAATTTTCACATTTTGCTGATGATAGTCCCTCAGATGACGGCTAGTTTGCCAGCTTTGCTCTGGAGGAACATGCCCCAAAAATGTGTGCATGGATGATATTTGTGATGGATCTGGTTTATTCCTGCAGAACGTTATTGTTGTGTCTGTGGAGACCAGACAGTTCTTGTGAATCAGCAATCCCACAGGAAGGAAAACAAATGCTGCATGACCCCACTGGCCTGTGGACATGTGTGTGTAAAAAGGGCCGTGGTTATTTTCTCTTCTACATATTTTCTTTGTTTGGAACAGGAGCAGCTCAGCTCCAGTGGACTAAAGCTTGTGTGGCCTCAGTCCAAAGACAGCAGTACGTTTTTCTCTCTTAGAAATTGCTCATTGACCCTCTTCATGTTTCTTTTTTGTCATTTCCTGCTGTTTTCAGTGAAACTTTGCTGTTGGCCTTTGGTTGCGTGTATGTGATGGAAACCCAGTCATTATGTGAAGAAGATAAAGCCACATGCATTCACAACATTTTACAATCATTAATATCATTTTTTTGTATCAGTTTTATATGTTTCTACCTTAACTCTTCTGTTGGAGTAATGCCCATCAAATCTCAATAACATGAGTAGTCACTGAGTAATCTTTATTATGCGAGTTATTTTAACGGGTCCATGTGGATTCATGTGCGGATCTGACAGATCTTTTTTGAGTCCCAGTGAACCAGGACTTCTGTCAGATGGCTGCAGCCATCATTTAGTTTGTTGACCTGGTACAAATGTAACACTTTCCAAATTTTTAAGCACTTTTTCTTGGTTTTCTGTTTTCAGCCTGTGAAAGTTGTGACTTGTCGATCTTCTTCAGGGGAATGAGTTTTAAAGAAGCTGCTTCTTTGACCTTCACGAGCAGTTGTGCACTTTAACCAGGTGAAGTAACTGTAGGAAACTCTCTTATCAACCTTTGCAACTGCGATCTTTGTTTTGAAATTATTCTCTGGGATTATTCATCAATAATAATACCTTTAGTTCAACTCAGGTCTCACCACATAATGTAAAACAGTTGTTTGTTTGTTTTTGTTTTTCCAGAGTTTTATAGTTGGGACTCACATGTGACTTTAAATTACAGAGAAACAGATTTAAATAAATAAATAAATGAAGCCTCTTTCACAGAGTCTCCTACAGCCGTGATCAGCTCCTCTGACTTGTAAGAATTACTATTATTATTATTATTATTGTTATGATTATTATTAGTTGTTGCTTTTTTTTTTTTTTTGCCAAGACTGATGATGGGACACAATGATGCTACACATACTTTCACTATTTTATTCCTTATTTATTTTAAGGATTTGGACTGTACCATTTTGGAAACTCCCTGTTCTACCAGGGACTAAAAAAACAAACAAACAAACAACCCCCCCAGCCTGACCAACCCAAACAAACACAAACCCAAACCCGTTCCCAGTATGAGTGATGTGTGATGGGTGCGGCTCCTCTGACCCTCAAACACCCATCAACCATCCCTCTCTGGAACAGAGTACAGCTGCACGTGGACCATCCAGCCTTCTCCACTGCTCCAGAACTCAGACTTTATTCCACTGACCTTCTTGCTTTGTGGGTGTGAACGTGCTCTAACTTACCCAGTTAGCCAGTTCCACAGCTGATTTTCTTTAACTGGATTTTAACAAAGGTGTACTGATGATAACATTCAGTTTTCTTTTCAGACCACATTTCTTCATCAGAGATGGTGGTTCTCCACAATCCTTTCTGGCATAACAATATTTTAGACAGTTCTTTTCTTAATTTCCAGTGTTTCCAGTGCTTCCATTGCAGATCAGTAATAACAAAAAGAACATTTTTCACTAAACAACAGGAGGAATATTAGGATGTGTATTTATCATAACCCAAGAAATCTAGAACCTTGATAAATGGACCCAATAAGTGGATTTTATTTATTAATTTATTTAGCTAACCAGTTACATAAAAATAGAAGTACAGCGCTCAATTTATTCTAAACATTCGCATGCATATTGTTCTTTAAGCAGTGTTAAATATTGTTGATGCTAAACTTCTTCCTGTAATTATTAGGTGCTAATGAAGCTAACTGTAGGTGCAACAGTAAAAGTCCTTTGCAGCCCTTTAAGGGCCAGCAGAGATCATGCTGCATGCTCATCTCTTCTTTTACATTTTCTGTCATGGAAATGAAGCCGCAGCAGATAAGGTCAGCTCAGTGTGGAGCTTCCAGACTCCATAAATCCCATGCCTTTTGCTGCCATGCCAATTTGTTCATGTACATCCTCCAGCAGCATATGGCGCTAACATGCTGTCAGGGGAGCTTGTCTCCTGGCTTGGCCTCCTCAGCCCCGGGACAGATGGCAGCTCACTGGGCCCCGAAGAGCAACTGTGTTGCTCAAGACACTCGTCCTTTTACCTTGGCTCTTCCTGTCTGCCCACTGGACTCTTTTCCTATTGTGCATCTTCACATGCCAAGAAAGATGTAGCATTGAAGAAAATGACCTCAAAACGAGTGATGGGTGCATCGCTCCGTCCACTGCTCTCCTCACCTCACTGTAATTATTCACCCAGGTCTGTGGGACATCTGCTGATCACAAAAGAAGATTCATTTAAAAAAAAGTATTGTTGCGAATGATAGAGTGCAAAGCTCCAAAAGCCATCTTCTTTGATGTTAAAGGATGCTGCTCTTTTTCTAAAATGTTACCTTAGTTTATGAATGAATGAAATGTCTGTGGTGTCATTTGATGAAAATACCATCAAGTTACAATCTCTGCACTCTTCTCAGCCCAGTCTGCTTTTAGGGTCTGTGTGCCTTGAGGTGATGTTGTCCACATCAATATGTTTAATATTAAAACATAAAACCTCTTTTTTTTTTTACTGTTACACCCTGCATCCATATACTCCAGCCTATTCAACCCTAAACGCAGCACAGCCCATGTCAGTATGAAACTATTGCTCTTTGTCCTCTGGGTAACTGTGTCATTCCCTGATGCTCCAGGACTGTGTCATGTGACCATCAGCAGAGCATAACAAGCAGATCCACCTTAATGATGGTAAATAACAATGTGGAAACGGTGCAGCAAGCATTGCTGCTTTTGTTGTCCTGATATCAGCTCTTACTCAGCTTGTTTAATAGCAGAATCTACATGCAAACAAGGAACCTTTATAAAAGCAACAACGTCACAAATGTTGTTTCCAGGTAGGTTTTCCACCCTGAGCTGGACCTGTGATGTCACAGACTACAAATCTGAATGGCACACCCAGTTACTGTTTTTTAGACCAAGGCCCCCCCAGGTGAGTTTTTGTTTATGTTAGAAATCCCGTCTCACATATGCGTGATTGTTGCCGTTTATTTTTGTTTCTTTTGTTTTTCTCAACATGTCTCCTTTTAATTATAATCATTTAAGACCCCAGGACGTCTACCACAGCTGCTGAGATCGCCCCTCAGAGTTGTTCAAGCATATTCCAGGAAGTGTTTTTTGTTTCCGCTACGACTGCACATATTTGCCACATCAGCCAGAGTTTTCTGACATGGCTGAGGATGTCAGCACGGCTCATTCAGCCTGCTCTGGGATCCAAACACATCCCAACACTTCCAGTGACAACAGAAGTCACACACACATTTTTGATGAACTGATTTCAACTTTCTTTTGATTTCCTGTAATAAGAGGCATGTGACTTATGTTGTCCAGAAGCAGTACAGATTACTTTACTTTAGTTTCAGTTTCCTCTGGAATATCTGATGACTTGGAGAGTGTCATCTCGCTGTCTTCCGACTGTTGACGTTGTCATTGGTGGTGCAGCGTGCAACAACTGCAACTCATCAACAACAACCAGACTAGTTTACAGAGTTGACATGATGTCAGAGGCGACTAGAAGACTCAAGGATGGAAGAGAAGATGAGAATGGTTCCAGCAAGAGACCAGACAAATGCTGTAAAAGTGTCATGACCTCCACCTGCTGAGCTAAAAATGGCAAACCTTTGTTCTTTTGTGCTGATTGAAAATCCGAGGTTCACACAGCATTTCTCATTGACTACAGGTAGTTGTGTTAAATGTCCTTACTGGAGTATTTATACCATGTGAAACTGTTGACAGCTCAAAATACCTGAGTTCATGTGTCCATCGTTGGCTCTGCGATCCTCCACTGGGCTTCCTGGGAGGAAGAGTGGCGACTGAGAGGAATATGTAAAACAGCTATTTGGATTTTTCCTTTTCTTTTTTTTTTTTTAAACAAAAAAGGAAGTTTTAGCCCCGATTTGTTGGTTCAGTGGTTTTATAAGGCGGGTAGGTCGTGAAGTATGTGCACACTAAAGTTCTCGTCCACACGTTTATCTGCTCTGTGACATCATGGGAAAAGAAAAAGTTGGCTAACATGAGAAGAAGTTGTGAGGGAGTCTGCAAACAAGTGGGGTTGGTGGGGAATGCTGGAAACAACATCCCTTTTAACATTTCTTTTAAATGAGATGGCCCATCTCATTTAAAAGAAATGTTGATGTTGAACATCGACGTACTACTCCGCCGTTGGCACCGTACTTACAGAATAGACCTAATGTTGCCTTGAAGCTGTGAGACCCCCCCCCAATTATCAACAATGATAATGGCTGCAGCCAGACCATTGCTCAGTGCTGACGCAGCAGTGAGCTACACACCTGCTAAAGCTGCAGCTCTGTCATCAGCTAACCTTTACATTTGCACGAGATGAGTAGCTTTTGAAGGCCGTCGTAACCGGTGGCTGCAGTGTTTACGCAGCTCCCTGAACGTGTGCAAGAGGCAACACGTTTGTGTAATGTGCAGGCGAGGGGTTTTCATTCATCAGAGCATAATGTGAATGTTTTCATGGCTGTGTTGAGACATCCAGAGAGCGCATCCACAGCCTGCCAGAGTTCAGGAAGCAGCAGAAATCCACTCTTTTCAGCTGAGTTTGCTTGCGTGGTGCAGCGTACAGATGAGCTCAAGTTCAAGGACTCCTCCACTGTAAAAAGACCTTAATGAATTCTTGGCGCCATCACATCACTGCTTGCCTTTCTCCTTGTGCTGTTAGGCTGGAAGGCATAGACTGTCTTTGTGCTCGACGGAGGAACAAAGTAAATCTTAAAAGTTTAACTTCGACAGTGCAAACTCAAGAAGACACATTTTACAAACATTCCACACGCGCCCACAGTCACCCGCACATTTTCCATAACAACTGACCAGTTCAGCGTTTTGTTCTTTTATTTTCCTGGTGTGTCCAGTAGGAAAGCTGATCATTAGATTTATGTGCAGTAGAGCAACCCGAACGCTGCAAACGTGTGACCCTCTGGGTGGCAGCGCCACTCGGAACCGGTTGTTATCACTGCATTTGGGGTTCTGAAAGATACGAAAACGTCCAGTTTTGAAAAACCAGTACGAAACTCCCACTGATTTGGAGGTGAACTGATTTAGGGTGTAGACGTGCTGAACAAAGATTCAAGGAAAATAAAGGAAAATGTCATCACTGACATCGACACGAGTGCTGATCCTGCCTACTGTGCCTGGAACAACTGGAGGAAGCCAGTAGCACAGGAGGCACTGGTTCTGCCCCCTCACACCGCATGTAGCCCCATTAACTGGTGTAACTGGTGCCTCCCGCGCCATATTCATCCTCATTCTTCTTGTTTTAGTTTTTCACTGAGGATTTGTCAGAATGTACAAGCAGAATCTCAATACATGTATTTGGCAAAGAACATTGAATTTCAGATAGACTAAAGTCCGCAGCATCGCCATGTCTTCCTCCCAGCTCAGCGACTGCTCTCCACTGCTGCCCATCAGTAGCGCCACCTCCAGCAGCATACATACATTACCTGCAAACAGCACAGTCTGTCATGTGTGAAATGGGCTGTGGTTGATCCCTGCCCTGAGTGAAGTAAAACCAGAGTGTTTCAGCAGAAGAGACGAGAGCACATATCTGAGGAGGAGGGAAAAAGACTGTTGTAGAAGGGACACGAGGTGAGAAAAAGTGGAATGTAAAGACAAGGCGAGCAAAAGGACGGAACAGCTGGACACGAGACAAGCTGGAAAATGAGAGCTTTTTCAGCACAATGAGCAAAGAGGAATAAGAGAGAAATAAAGGGGAGATGGAATGAAAATAAAGTAAGGCGGAGAGACATTGAGCAGTTTGAAGAGGAAAAAAACGAACAAAATGATGGAATGACGGAAAGAATTGTTTTGGCATAAAAATGATTAAGATGGAAGGAGAGGACAGATACGATCCACGGTTCCAACCCTCTAAATCACTGCCAGTGTGGAGTCTTTGTAATCAACTTAGGCCTCAGTGGTAAATCCTGGAGCAGGAAGCAGTGTCACCTCACCACAGGAGGCTTCCTGCTTTGAGTTTGCACGTTCTCCTCGTGTCTGCATGGGTTTCCTCTGAGCACTGACAGACCACAAACACGCACGTGTTGGGGTAACTGGTGAGCACGACCGGTTCACTCATCCCTGGCCCTGTAATGGACCAACGGCCGGTCCCGGACCCTTCCTGCGACCCTGAACAGGATCAAGTTAATATAGAAAATGCAACAAATGGGAATTTGTTTCCAGTTCAGACATAAACTGGTGGTTGAAAAATAATGCTTGCTTTAAAAAACAGATCTTGTCTGACACAGTTGGTCATCTACAACATACATTTTGTTTTATGTTTCAGTGGTGGCATAATGGAAACCAGAAAGGGCAGAAATAATTTAGCCTCATCATTGTTAAAACCACGTATAACAGGTTTCTTTCATATATAACAACCTTGGTCATGAACTCCTCTCTTTTTTCTGTTGACCAAGTGAAATGACAATTTCATTTCTCAGTAAAAGTGAAAGAGTGAAGATGATCCAGAAGGAGATGAGAAGTTTTGACTGGAACTGGGAAGATGACAAGGACAGAATAGCAATGAGAACATGTTTGGAAAGATGAAAGGAGATCTACTGGGAAAAGCAGAGGAGCAGCAGCGAGGATGTTTTGGAGGCAACAAGAGAAAAGGATATGAATATGGAAAAAAATGAAGGATGGGAATGTAAAAAAAGAAAAGTGGTGGGGAGTTTTAGGACACTAAGGGCATGAAGAGAGTTGGACAGACGGCTGGAGAGGAAGGATGGACGTTGTGGAGAGGAAAGAGCGAGTGAGCACAGACAGGGAGAGAGAGTGTGGCACTGCGCCACGCTGCAGCAGCAGCGCTGACTGACAACCGTGGCCTGACAACTGACTGTCTGTTTGTGCTGGCTGGCTGGATGCAGCAGTCCTCACAGCAGCGCCCCCCACCCCCCCACCCCCACCCCGTGTCTTTGCAACGCAGCAGCAAGTTTGTTCTAGATCAGAGAGGGTACTTCTGATGTGACTCTTAGTTTTGAAGATAGCTGTTTGTGATGCTGTTTTTCAGGCCACGTGGTCGTCAACGTGTGAAAGTGTGGCGTGAACGGATAATCAGGCAGGAGAGTCCTCAGACTCCTTCCTTTTCTCTACGCTAACATGGATGCATGTCGTAAAATTCCCACTCACTATGTCTGCTTATTACATTTTTACATCTACGTACATTTTTTCCTCTTCTTGTACTCTTAACTTTGTTACTCAAGTCCAAGACTCAAATCACCACGATAAGATTAAAACACATCATTCATCGCCACCAAAAGCGTTCAAAAGCTAGCCCATAAAGCCCATAAACGCAGCCTGCTGGTCTCCCTGCTGCCCGAGCATCATTATCCTTCAGAGTGAAGTGAGAGATAAATGAAGTTGACTGGACAACTGCAGACTTAAAGAATGATCGGAGGAACATAAAGTGTCTGACTAAGAGTCGTCCTTCCTCCGCTGGGAAATACGTGATTATCTTTAGGGTGAAGTAACCTTATAGGTGCTGCTCAGATAGGATCATAACAGCAAAACGGGGCCTCCGCTTCACAAAGCTGTAATAACTGTCGGATCTGCTGCTGCTGCAATGCAGCACTGTGTCGTCCTCTCTGCTCCCTCTCTCTCAGCCTTCTCTCTGCCCCCCCCACCTCCCCCCACCATGTCTCTCACCCTTATCTCACCTCCTTTAACACACTACAACAGCTTTATTTTGCTTACTTGAGGGGAATGAGAGGAAGAGGTGACTCAAACATTAACCACAACTGGAGCCCGCTGTGGTTTTTCATGCAAAAAGGAGTGTTTTATATATTTATGTGTGTGTGTCTGAGTGTGAAGCCTGTAGAGATAAGCCAGGTTAAAATATGTGTACAAGCTCTGAACTGGTTTTACTGTCTCAAAGCCAATGCACTTTTCTCCTCCAGCGTATTCTTCTTTAGTCTGGCATGATAAATCAATGGGATTCTACGTTCTACTTGTCTTTTTTCTTTATGTGGGAGTTAAGTGTGCTCTTAACTACAGTGCAGTTACTTATAGACAGTTCCTGCATTTAGCTTGGATTGGAAGGAAACGCTGGTACAGATGACTAAAAATGTCTGCTTAATCACTTTGAGGTGAAGCTGTCACCTCCTGATTGACTAAATGTCATAATGTTTGTTTGAGGGAATGAATAACTGCCTCTCCTCATTTGTCTGGAGGGCTGGATTTTCTCTCTTCCCTTTCTGCTTGTCTGTCCTTCTGTCTGTCTGGGGTAGGAGCCAACACTTCTTCTATTTTTTTCCCTAGATTTTCATATATTTCACATTTCTACATTTCTCATCTCAGGGCTGTTAACTATTTTGGTTATTTTGGCTTTCAAACGTCTGACTCACTCTGGATATTCTGATACACACACCCTCGTCTAAAACAGCACACACTCGTCCGGGGCTTTGCAGGACCTGTGCTTTCCAGTCTTCCAGTCAAAGATGGTCTTTTTCTTGTCAAAATGACTATTCCTGCTTACACGCGTTGCAGTGGGGCAAACCACCCGCTGTTAGCCCACAAACCGTGGGATGATTGACGGAGTTGGCTGCCGTAAATCATAGTCCTTTACCTGATGTGATGCACATGTATGGTTGTCATGGATGCAAAATCTAACCATAGAGACCAAAACTGTTCATTTGTACCAGCGTGTGAGTGTGTTTATTTCTGCTGCCAAGCAGGGTGTTTTAACGTGAAGGTCAGTTTGCTCTGTTTTGGTGCCAGCACCTAGTGATCGATGGAGGAATTACACGTTTGTCACTTCCTTCATTGTTATCAGCCCAGAAGTTGGGATGTTGCCATTTGGGCAACACGAATAACATTGTTTCTGGAAGTAAGAAGAGCACCTGGTTTGGTGTTTCACGTCACTACAAATGCAGACCCTGGGGGCTGCATAAATCCATCCATATTTTATGGAGATAGATTTTTGCACAACGAGGAAGTGAATTTGAATTGTGAATCATTCAATTTTAATTCGAATTGATCGGTTTTAATAATTGCTTTTAAAATCTGAATCTAAATGGACTCATTTGAAATTGAATATTTTGGTTTGAATGTGCATGATGATAAAATCAAAGCTGTATTTCATTTTATTGAAATATTCAGCTCCCTAATTCATTCTCACTTTTCAGTTTCACTTCTCTCCATTCAGATTCAGTTTTTCAGTTTCAGTTTTTTGTGCCACACATCTGGGTCCTGGCGTCCAGAGGCTCATTTTCCAGAGAAAACAATACAGCTACAGAAAAAATCAGTTCAAGGATATACGTTCATGCTAAATAGCTTCATTGGTCTTACATGAACAAGTTCTTTCCGGCTGTATTGTTGATCTTTTCACTGGTGAGTACCCGAAGTTTGGATGATTTTGTTGGTCACACCTTTGCTGCACTTCCTTAGCTGATGTATTTGGCCACTCCAGGCATAGCTCACATGTTTGCTGCTAGCACACGGCTGATTCACATGAGTGGATCCTTAACAGACTTCTGCAGACCTGGATGACAGCTGATGTTTGAATCAGGTCTGTTGTGGGAGGAAACATGTAAGATTGCAGGACAGCAGCACTCGAGGCCTGGAGCTGCCGACCCCCGTCACAGGAGCGTCATTTTACGCTCCAACTGGATTTAATGTCCATCCTGTATGTTGTTACCCCTCATCCCTTCTCGCCCCCAAACAGAGGCACTGGGGAGTTATCCTCCTTCAGATGTGTAGACAGGACAGAATGTCCGTGATGTATGTTTTGGACTGTCTTGGACACACAGAACACTGGTGAGAAACCTGACCTTCGCTACATCAGAGGAGATGTGTCGTCTGTGTGTTGGTAGGATTGTGTGTGTGTGCGAGAGAACGATGTCTGTTCAGCGTGTTCCAGTCCAAAGAAGGAAGAGGCCACACATGGACTTAAAATAAAGGGAGACACTATCAGGTGTTTTTTTGTTGTTTTTTTAATCTGAATCAGTTTCTTCAGTCCATGGATTAGGTCTCCCACAAAATCCACACAACCTGGCGTCAGACTGACAGATAGCTGGCCTCTCACTGGAAAACCAGACCTACTAGCAGCCAACATTTGAGGATTTGTGAGTAGTACTTTTGTGTTACGTGTGCGTGAAAAACTGTCCTGTGGTCAGTTTTTCTTTTTGGAAGTTATGGATGGTGTCGCTCTGATGAAGGAATTCTTTTCCTTTCAGGGATTAATGAAGTCTTTTTGAATTGACTTGAATGGGCAGCTTGCACATCTGGAAAGGAAACATCAGTGCTGGAAGGAATATGCAGGTGATGGCGTTGCCATGTGCTCGGGGGTCAAGCTCTGGGTTTCTCAAGCGCCTAGAGATGACTTGTCGTAAATAGGCG